>JBBBDQ010029444.1:77500-94960 GCA_037127315.1 Ascarosepion bandense
CATAAACCAGATGGTATAGCATGTCTTTGCAAAATCAAATGATATTGTACTTTTTTTCAGGATTCCCTTGATCTGAATCAGCCCTCTTTCTCCCAAAACACCTCCACATCTTAACAGATGCACCATTATGCTTAGCAGTTGAAGCTACAAAGTCTTTCTTCTCATATACACAATACATTCTACCACTCTCTCAATATCCAATTCATATGTTTTTTTTTCCCCCCCTAACAGTATTTTCTACTTATTCACCTTCCATAACAGGAGTTTCTCGATGGTTTCACACCCACTGAGCCCCAATGATCTAAATTGAATTTTCAAGGTTGAGAGTGACTCTAGTTGTTGTTGGGAGGAATTAAGTTCAGATATCAACTCTGGAGCAGTTTTTTTTTTTTTTCATTTCTTTTGCTCTTAATAATCAAGCAGAATTTATCATTTTCAGTACTCCAGCTCTTTTTCCTTCAACATTTGTGCTAGTTTCTGCCTTTGTAACGAATATTGCACTTCATGTCTAGAAATTTTCAACTACTTGGCAATTTGTCTTTGAGAAGAGACTTTCTTGAATATAATTTAAATTTGTGCCTTCAGCTCAATGATTAGCTGCTTTGATTTTGCCATTTTGTGTAATTCCTTCAAAATTAAAAAACTGAAAATACTGTTGTAAAGGCATAAACATGTATTTTCTTCAGAGACCACAACATGTTTTGTTTACAACATTAGTCAATGCTGAGTTAACACTTAACTTAGTTGAAAATTTCTACTGGAAGGTTAATGGAGAAAACAAAATGTGTTTCTCATACAAAATATTCATAATTTAACAAAATGTATTGTGGACAGACAAATCCAAAGTTGAATGTTTTGATAGTAAGATGAGCCTGGAGAAAGGCTAAAAAATAAAAGCACACATACTGCTGTTGCTGAAATTTTATCTTTTACAAAATAATCAATGAATCCATAGTACACATTTTAACGTCTGCCATTCATCCATGCATTGAATATTGCTGCTCCACCTGGTCTTTTGTTTCTACTAAATATATATCAGGGAAAGTGTGAGAGATCCTAGGAAGACATGATGCATTTTGTTTCAATTAATTTGCACAAGTGTGTAACTATTATTATTATCATCATCATCATACAAGATCATATTTTGTTTTCATTAATAAAACCACAACCTCCCTTAATTACTGATTTAACAAATTTTTAACATTCTTTCCAACAGTTTTTGAAAAAAAAATAGCTGACCTTCCCAAGCATTCTTCAAGTACTGAAAAAGCTCATTCTTACTTTTTGAGTATTCTCTTCGAACGTCCCTACCGAATTCAAATGAATAAATATATTTACAAAAAAAAACCCAAAAAAAAAACCAAAAAAAAAACATGAAAATACTGTCATACTGACACAAACTTTTTTATTCAAACAGAAAAATAATTTTTGTTTGCAACATAAGTCAGTACTGAGTCAAAATTTAGAACCTATATTAACATTTAACTTTGTTGACAATTTTGGCAATCACAAAAAGTCTACTAAGGGGTTAATGGCAAAAACAAAATATAATGTTTCTTATACAAAATATTCATAATTTAGCAAAATGTATAGTGGGCTGACAAATCCAAATTCAAACATTTTCATTGTATGAAGAGCCTGGAGAAAAAAAAAAATCTCATTTTAAGGCTTTTTTTTTTTTTTAAGAAATCTAAGGCAGACCCAAGCTTTTGCCTGTAGTATATATAAAATGAATAAATAAATAAAACTAACCAGGATTGTGTATCTTGTCTAAGAGTTTTACAGATTTTGCTGATACAATGCCACCTATATGAACAATGAAACCTGGAGGAAATGTCTTCATGGTGAAAAATGGATACTCCTGGAGAAAAAGAAAACTATGTTTCATGTAAATCAGATAGACAAAAAAGAAATAACATAAAAATCTGATATACAAGAGGAGTATATACAAAAGCCAAAACAAAATATTTCCCTACCATGTGATAAGTGCAAAAAAAACTAAAAATTCAAAATTATCAAATGTGTAATCTGGAGTTCTTTTTGTCATATACTCCAAAACTTCAGATTATGAACTTTAAAGTAAAATTTATTTTTTCTTAATTTTAAAAAATCACGTTGTATGAGCATATTTGTTTTGGCTTTTGTAGGGGATTCAATTTACAATGAATTTATATAGCAATCTGGACACCCATATTAACTTTTATAGACTTCAATAAAAACAAAAAAAATCATTACTTGTGATCTGAAGTGATTAACCTATAGCAATATAAAAATAAAAAACAAAAAGAAATTGAAAAATAAATAAAATCAATTATTTCTTATTACATTAAGTTTATATTTGGATTATTGTCCTCATCTTTGTTGTTGTTATCACAACATTTCAGCCATTGTGCCCACCGGCCTTCCTTGCGTATATCAATAAAAGCAGCAATCAAAACATGATGAACAGCCACTACATCATGACCTAGTGGATTAAAGTGTTGCCCAATTTTTTATATATATAAAGTACAGGTGGCATAATGATTTGTGGTGTAGAAAATTGTTGTATCCTTTTAAAGAGGTTACAAACAGACAAGATGGTACTCGAGTGAAAGAACAGCAACATGTGCGTAGATGAAAGAAGAGAGGTTTATTGTAAAGTGAATACACGACAGCAAGACAGGGAATCTGGTGGTAGGCTAGTAATTGCCAAAGCAAGTCACAGAAATCTCCTATGCTCACTATATATAGGTGAGAGGGAGTGTAGGAAATTCTATTACAACAAAAATGAAATCATGAATTTGGTGACATTTGTGATTACAATCCCTGAATCGAGTAGTGTGTACAAAACAGGTAAACTAAAAACAATAACTAGACCATATCCCAAGACATGGGCCGTGAAACAAGAATGCTCTACCCTCATAGATTAAATAACAAAGATGAGGACAATTAACTAAGTTCAGAATTTCCTGTAGATCAATATATATAGCTGAGGAAGGCAGGACACAATGGCTGAAACATGATAGCAATAGCAAAGATGAGAACAATGGTCTCATTATAAATAATGTAAATTATAATTCCTCATCCCAGAAATTTAGACAGTGATTATTTCTGGTCACAGTGACTATTGTACAACTTCATCAACTGAATATGACAGGCAAAATAACTTGCTGGATTTTGTCCCACAAATTAGAAAATGTTTGGATTTTATGTTGCTTTAAACTACCTTAAGAAAAATTTAATTTATGATGCTTGAAAGTATTCAAAATTAAATTTTGAAAATAAAATTGGGGGGTATTCAACATTTGATTACAAACAAAAATGTTCTTTTCAAACTTTGCATTTTAAAATTGTCTGACAAACAAGTTTCATAATATCAACGTTTCCTATTTTAGAGTATAAAATTCAAAGACAATAAATGGTATAGAAATAATGAGAATTAATTAAACTAAGTTCCAAACAATATAATTTGAGCATTTTTCAAAATGCTTTTCAAAGTACATATTCCAAGCATCTTAACTTTACAATTTTTTTTGTACCAATAATATTAATAATAACATTAATACTAACATGCTGCCTAACTCTAACCCTGTCTAGCCTTGACAAAGTTTAAAAGTAGTTATGTGGTCTTGTGGGGGATCAATTATTTTCCCCACAGATGAAACATTTCTAGCCTCCCTACTCTATCACTATTTCCATGGCAAATGTTCAGACAAGATATATTCCTTAGTTCGACCAGTTCAGACCTTCACAGCAAAGATTTGGCATGCCATTGACACAACATCAACTCATTCTCAATCACTTTATGTTCCTTTGATAAGGAGAAAATTTTACTCAGTTACTTTGTTGAACAAACTCCGAAGAGGATGCTTTTCTGACAAGTATAATCTTAACATTTATTTTATATATATATATATATATATATATAGTTCATCATTAAAATTAATCAACAAAATGTCTGTTGTTTTTGATATTTGCCTTAAAGAACATCTGTTGCCTAAATACTCAGAATGTGTGTGTATATTACACAAACATACACAGGGTGTGGTGGATAAACTATCATATAAATGATGCAAAAATAAAAGACCACCGTGTTGGGTCTGAGTCACTAGTGATCACTTCCATTATTGACTGGATATATCATCCAACTCTTTTCTCTGAACTGCTTGACACCCAAACATTCTGAAATGTTTGTATTAGAGCTTCCAGTGCAAATGCCAAACATGCTGTTTCCAAATTTATGGCAGAGTGAATTGCATCATGATGTTTTTTTTCTCACAGTCGATATCCAACTGACCATACTATACTGTGCAGTTGACAAAATCAAAAACAAACAATGCACATGGACAAAATTAAAAATATAAAATGGCAACAATTTCCAATTTCCACTGTTTTAAGAAAAAGATTTTATAAATTTCAACAGACAGTAAACTTTTTTGGCCAATGAATGCCAAATGTTTCTTTGATGGAACCTGGTCATTTCACTAATTATCATTTCTCCAAATACTTTCAGCCACTTTGTGTTTTTGAGAAGTAAATCTATTTTCAATCAGATGAGGTATCCAATTTATATGCCTTCATTTATATAACCCATTTTTTTTTTTCAGTTTGCTACCATACCCAGGATGTGTGTTGTGGTGCAGTTGATATCGGCTTGGAACAAGAAATCAGAAAGCCAAGTTCAAATTCTTGTTGAATTTGTTGCATTCACTTAAGTTCAAATACCTTGGGAAAGGTATTAATCCATCGCTTCTCCCTACAGCCATTGGTTAAATAACAGGACAGATTGGGTTCTATAGCCTTGGTTGGCAACCAGTCTACCGCAAAAAGTAATGGCAACCTACTACAGTATAATCTTCTTCCCAATTAGTCATGTCTCTTTCGAGATATGATCGCCCAAGCATGTATTACGTATATCACTTAACTGACTGACTGAATATAATAGTTGGAAACATGATTAAGGCTTTTACTGGGCATAAAGTGGGGGGTCAGTTTTATATTGTTATGAATTAATAAACTGATCCCCCATTAATTACTACTTAATAATATAATACATCTCTTCCCCCTTTAGCTATGAGTCAAATAACAGGACAGAATGGGTTCTATAGCCTTCGTTGGCAACCAGTCTACCGCAGAAAGTAATAGCAACCTACTGTGAAAAAATCTTCTGCACAGTTAGTCATGTCTCTTTCGAGACATGATCGCCCAAACATGTATCACATATGGCACTTAACTGACTGACAGTACCCAGACTTTCCCCAAATATGTCAGACACAAGGAGCTTTGACTGATGATTGACAGGAAGTTTCAATTCGGTTTTCTTTTCAAAAGTTAAAAAAACCCAATTTATCCCAGTACGTCACCCATACCTAGGGTTGAGTGGGTGAAGAAATAGATTCATGCTTTTTTCCCCAAGGTTATTAGTGTAAAATGAATGTATCAGTGGTTAGTGAAATTTTAATTCAACATGCCAACTCTGTTGTCAGTTCAGATAAGTACTACTCCACTTTCATGTTCCAGTGCCACACACGCAATAAATGGCATTAGTGTATAATCAAACCCTTTACCTTGAATGGTTCTCGAGCCTTGTATTGAGTGAAATTTAGTAAATGAAAAAATAAGTAAACTATTAAAGCAATACAATCTTCAACAAAATATTGCCATTGATGGTAGTAGGGTAAAGTTTGTTACAAAAAAGTGCAAACTGACCTGTTTAGAATCCAGTGCCTAGAGAATTAAAACAGAAAACAAAGATGTTTGGCAACAAAATCTAAATAGAACAGTGAAGAAGAATTTTTGGTAGACCTGATGGAGACTGCCATCACCTTCAAATTTGTTGTTTTTCATTTTTTTTTTTACTTTTTTCAGTACAATCTTATTCATTACAACCTAAACTTTCTGATTGACAGAAAAAATTTGAAAAAATTTGAATATTTAAACAATTTTAGCAGGGGCTCAGTTTTTCATAGAACATTATTGTAAATCAATCCTTCATTTTGGAACCACTCGCCAGTATGACAATGCCACCACCTGTAAATTTGTTGCTTACCAATTTTTTTGACTTTTTTCAATGCAGTCTTATCGATTAAACCCTAAAGTTTCTGATTGACAAAAAAGATTTGTAAAAATCACAACATTTAAACAATTTTAGTGGGGAGGGGCTCAGTTTTTCATACAACCTTATAGTAAATTGATCCTGTGCAATTAACTTTTTTGCACATACTCAGCAACTGAATCCATTGCGAAATTTTTGAATAAAGCCATTCTTGGAGTTTCCAAGGAAGATGTCATCGTAAGAACTGAAGAAAACTTGAAAAAGACAAAAACAAGAGCAGCAACTCGTCCCAAAACAAACAAAACAAAGCAACCCCAACACAAGTGGTTCTAAAATGGATGATCGATTTATTATAACGTTGTATGAGAAACTGAGCCCCCACTAAAATTGTTTAAATATTGAAATTTTTCCAAATTTTCTTTTGATAATCGGAAACTTTATGTAATAATCGCTAAGACTACACTTAAAAAAAAAAAATTTTAAAGTCTCCTTCAGGTCTGCCAAATTTTTTTTTCTTTTAAAAGAAATTAGTTTAAAGCTTTGATTTTGATTTAAATTTCAAGAGATTCACCAGCACCCTATCTATAAACTTACCAACATATCAATTGTTGGTTGAGGCTGTGCTAAGGCTGACTTGTGACCCGACATACGCCCAGACAATCCACTGAGGGCACCAGTACCACTACCACTGCCACTGCTGCCAGTTAAGCTCCCACCTGAAAAGTAGGCAATCAACAATGTTAATGACATAATAAATAAATCAAAAAGGCAAATGCTGTTAAAATCAATGCCTTGCATATGAATCTTCATTTAAATGCAATCAAATCAGTATTTTGAAACAATTGGAAATGTAAAATAAAATCATATTGCTGTTGACTAGAATAATTTTATCAGGTTGAGTCATAAGTAATTTTTGTTTTTGGGAACCAATTTTAATGATAAATGCATCATCGTAACTGTTCTTTAAATATAAAATAATACGTGATGAAAAGTAGGTTATATACAACACAGTTCAATGTAAAAGGCAGTGGAGTCAGAACTTTCTACAACCAATTCCAAAAGCTGAATTCCATGGAAGAAAGATAATTTTAGATGTATGATGGAACTGACTTGGTATTTATTCATTTAGAATGCTTAAAACACAATAAAGCACTAAATGCACATTTATATGTCCAGCAACTGCAACAAAAAGTCCTTAAAACTTTGATTGAAAAGCACCCTATGCTCATTAATAAGAAAAATATTGTTCTCCTACATGACAATGCAAGGTGGCAAAAAGCAAGAACAAGACAGGAAAAAAATTTCTGTACTTGGTTGGTTTTCTATAGTCACCTGCCAATCAATTATTATCTTTTTCAATTGTTGCAAAACGATTTGGTGGAGAAAATTTTTCTTTAATGAAAATCAAATTGTCAAAAAGGTTTTCACAACAAAACCTGCGGAATTTTAACTGGAACATATCAAAGAGCTGGCTGATAAGTGTCAACAAGTTATTGGAAATAATAATGTTGGTATCTTGGCTTCATTTACTTTCCCCATCATCATAACATAGCTTCTCTGTGTGTCTTTTTTATAAATACTTTCATGATAATTGTTCTGATGAGCTTTACTTTTTGGTGCCTAGACTTTATGAATTTAAGCTCTAAATTCTAGAGCTAGAAATTTTTTTTTCTTCAAACTATAATGTCTTTAATATATACATTATTTATAAAAACAATTAAAACTTATCTAATTAACTAATGTCATAGTCTTATTGCATTTTTTATTTTACTATTTGGAGTAGATTTTCAGAAAAGCATTAACTGTTTAAAAAAATAAAACAAACAAAATGGATGATTTACATTCTTCAAGGAGTCTTGCTTTTAACTAATAAAACAGTTTGCAATTTGGATTTTTTTATTATGTTGGTTCTAAGCTTTCAGCTCACATGAAACCAACATAATAAAAAAAATATCCAAACTTTTGTCTTTATTTTCATCTGAAATTAAAGCCAAAATATGATGTTTAGAAAAACAAAAAATTAAAGCCAAAATATGATGTTTAGAATGGCTCATGATTAAACATAATAGACATACAATGTCTATTATATATAACAGTATATGTTTAGAAAATTATCTGCTGCCTCAATACACTATATAGATATATATATATTAAACACAATTTTGAAATGATAAAAACAAAAAAAATTATTACATTCAACCCATTCTGAATGGTTGAATGAAAATTCATTTCAGAAAAGGCTAAACGAATTTCTTACTTTCAGGCCATTCTGATTATGAGAAGAGGATTTTACTTTTAATCAAGAAAAAAAAAAATCTGGCAAAATTTAAAACTTTCGATATAAACTTAGAAATATATTAAAGACAATTTAAAAAGTACTCTTTTTTTATTTTTGATTTCATGATAAATGCCAGCTTAGGAAAAAAGTTTCATTATTTATTTATACAAATACACACATATATACTTTTCTCTCAATCATTTCTAGATCTGATGAAGCCTTGAATGGTGAAATGCATTATCTATTTTATCAAATCTCTTCTCATGCAATATTTCCACTTATCAAATTTGAAATCCTGACAAAATTTCAATATCCTAATTGTGTGTGTGTGTGTGCATATATATATATCTCAGATTAAATAAATTGCAAACATTGTGTCTGCTTATTATTAATAAAATCTGTTCATACTCACGGATAATCTTTCATGTATTATAATTGAAAGATGTCAGAAATGAGCAGTAACATTGACAGATGTTATTATCATTCATTTCTCAAGTTCCCAAATACTTTCAATCTCCTTCTGAGATCATCTTCAGGGGTGTGAGTTATGGTAACAAAAAATAACCGCAAAACTGTGTTGCTAAAAGTTACTGTAAATTTTTTTTTTCTGCTTCAAATATAATGGTTGACAAATTGGTTAGCGTTCATTAGAAAATTATCCAAAATAGAATTTTTTTTATATGTTGTAATGTCATGGTCATGCACATGTTAAAGCATGAAAAAACTGTTCTTTTTACAAACATTTTAGAACATTACTACAGTATTCATAGCTGATTCTATTAATTGACGGCTTAAGTTTTTTGCCAATCAACCTGCACTAAGATTTGTTTAAAGTGGTCAGTTGCTTGTGCAGCACAAAGCACACTCACTCCATTAAAACAATATAGCTCATACAGGTGCACTGTGTGCTATGCATTAGGTGTTTGTATGTTATATTATCATGGAATTTTACCTCCATGGGGCCTTAAATACATTGGGTAGTGCATGGTGGACCACACAATATACATAAGGGGTTTTGATATCAGAGTTTGGTGTCTCTGACGAGGGCTGGTGGTTTGGGAGTGCCTATGATGACTTTGGTCAGGCTTCGAAAAGCACCCACACATGTACATGATGCCAATATTCAACACATGTGGGACAGGAATATATATATATATATATACATACACACACACGTAAATAAAAAAGAAAATAATGTACTCAGAAGGAAAATTCTTGAGACCACTGCCATCAAATATTATTAATCTTTCTGATTTTTCCCAATTCTACCTTTCCTAATAGAAACAATACATTCCCAAACCAACATATACAACAAACATATAAAAATATCCAAAGAAAATGGTTAATCTCCATCATTTTAACATCTCATAACATAACATGGGATTTCTACAATTGCATGGGCTTTTACTATGGGGCAAATTAAGATGAGTAGTAGAATTAATATTTTATTGTTATGTAATTTAATTATTTTTTCTAAATTATTAGAGCAACTATAATCGGAATACTCTAAAACTTAGTTATAGTTGATCTAATAATATAAGTAAGCAAGTAATCATTTTAAGTAAATTCTCTAAATATTGGTGTCATTGTTAAATAGACAATTCTGCGATATACATGTTATCTGGGTATAAGAAGTTACGTGGGACTTTGAAGACACACACACACACACACACACATATATATATATATATATATATATAGTAATTTTGTATTTATAATAGTTCATAAAAGCATTATATCACTACACAAAAATTTTCATGTTTCAGAACAAATGATATTTTAAAATAAATGGTGAAAATGACTTATTTAGAAAATATAAAATGAATTTATGGTTGTTTAGAAAATTAGGGAGTAGTTGGAGAATATGCTTGTAGGTGTGTCAATATTGTTCAATCAAAAATGAGAATTAGAAAAAAAATGAAGCAGAAGATTTGGGTTGTGAAAGGCAACATAGTAGCATAACACTTTTTAATTTTGTCTGGGTAAGATACATAGTGGGACCATACATTATTAAAATGGGTAGACAATAATTTTTAACAGCAGGATATTTTAAAATTAGATTTTATACTACCTCATGAGTTGAAAGGGATGGAATGTTTAGGTTAGAATTAGAATTAAATAATTATGGTCTACTAAGGTATATTGTATTTAAAAAAACAAATAAGTATTGTGTGGGTCATTTTATTTTAGTAAAATAATTTTTAATTTTCAAGTTATATTGGAGCATAAGTTATAAATGAACAATTGTTATTAATTAAATTTTGGAGAGAAATGTTTTTAATGTTGACATAAAACCATCAATTTATCCCTACGATTCAGTAGTACTTTATTTTTAGGGAACCTTAAAATTTGCAGCTTTTCATTCAGACACAGAGGGTAGATGTCAAAGAACGTCTTACAGATTTTTGTTTTTTGCAGAATTTGTCATTTTACTTTGGGAGTATTATTTTTATCTTTTAACTTCCAGAAATATGCAGAAGGAGATGTTTGGTTTTGGTACACGTTATTTTTCAAGGAAGTTAAATGCTTAAAAATGCTATTAGTAGATAGAATGTCAGCTTTTTTAATAGTTGGGTTTTGATTTGATGATATAGTACATTGGTACACAATTGAATTTGTTAAACACCTATTTTCCAGTGGGCAATTACATAAATTTGGATTATTGTTATTTTCATTGTTTGGATAATTAATGTTACTTTGGTTTACATGCTGATTTAAGATTTTATTATGATGATTTTTAATCATTTTTTCTAGAATATTTGTACAACTATAACCTAATTTAAGGGTATTATTATTGAAAATTTTACTTAGAGAGTTATTATTGGGGAAATGTTTCTCTATTAAATTGATGAACTTCAGCCCTAACTTAGTGCTAACCATTTGGTTAAAAGTGGGTGTAGACAAAATGATTTTTCTATTTGTATTTTTCCTATTATAGTCAATTTTTTTTATGCATTTGATATCATGGTTTTATAGCCACTATTCCTAGGAGCATTATCATAAAAATTTCTATGTTTATAAAATACTTCTTCACTAGAAGAGTTTTTGTTAATTCCACATTCTATGGAGTCCAATGTTATATCAAGGAAGTTTACTAATTTTAAATTAATGTTATTACTTTTAGCTTTAGACTTTTGAATTCTCTATGGATTAGTTTTCTAATTTTATCAGTTTTGAAATGTGTGGAATTTTGTACTATCATAAGTCCATCATCTTTATATAACCCTATGTCATGTGTGTTAATGTCATAGTGTGCAGTGAGGTTACATAGAGCAAATAAACCAATGAGATCAGAAGACTCAGCAGAGTCTAATGCACTCATTGTAATGTCAAATTGGTTATCAGAATTATTTTTTATCAATTGTTCCTGGTTGTGGATAAGGACTTATCTTAGTGGTCATTATAAAATTATATTCATCCTTAATTAAGTCTGAATAATGTGTGGCGAATTCCAGTGCCAAAGTGAAAAGATCTTTGGAAATTGGTGGGTAATAATCAACTATGTCAAATTGGATTAAAGAACAGTTGTTTTTATCCTTTATATTGCAAAACCAATTTATGACATCAGTTGTATTGGTTCACTATTTACATGGTATATCACACGCAAAAAAGTCTGCCTCCTTCTACCGAGCACCCATAGCTCAGAGGTAGAATTGCCGACTGATGTAAATTCAGTCGAGTTTCAACACTCTTGAGCAATCTCTTGATTCATGAATGACAAAGCAGAAGATTTTTCCAGCAGTAGGCTGGTGTTTCTTTCTGTGGTTGCCAATCAAGGCTATAGGACACAGTCTGTCTTGCTGTCAACCAATAGCTGGGGGCAGAAGAGACAGATTCATACTCTTCTCAAATGTTATTTGCATGGAAGTGAATATAGCAAACCTGATTGGAATTCAAACTCGGCTCTCCAATTTTCCATTCCAAGCCATTATCCATTACTCCATCTGCATATTTTGTTATTCAATCTATAAATATTTTTATCTTTGGAAAAATATATTCCTTTCAAGATTGCCAAATGAAAAACAAAAAAACAAAAGAAAATGATGTTTCCTAAAATAAATGGAGCATCAACAAGAATGAATGAAAAGATCTAAAAAGCAATTTTAATTGGGGCAAACATAGATAAACATGCCTATGATAAGATGCAGTGTCAAAAGGACAGATTTTCCCATAACACCATTTTTTTTAACTACCTTCACTCCTCAGCAATGTTTATTGCTTTAAAAAGTGACGATCAGAATTGGAATAAAACTTAAACACATGATGAAACACAATAGGTTTTGTTCTTGAGAATTTACAACAAAGATGTTAAACAATATTTATTAGATTGCTTATTAAGAATAATTTTATGGTTACCACATTCTCAAATCTAATATGATTAGATTATTTACTAAAATTACACAAAAATAGATTGAAATACTAAAGAGTTAATTATTCAATTAAATTGTCATTGGTTTCAACCACAGCCTCCAGGCAACTTCAGAAACTTCTGCAACTCTTCTGGGTAGTCTCTTTGTTTAAGTTGGTGAATACTGCCATAATCCTTGCCTTCAGTTCATCTTTGGTCTGAGAAGGAGTTTGTTGATCTCTTGCTCAACTGTACCCCATATATAATAATCAAGGTGTTGCAGTGTGGGGAGTTAGGTGGCTAGATATAAAGTGTGATCTGGTCACAGAATTTGTCATAAATGGGTTCTCCAGCTTGTGCAACATGATTCAAAGTCCTGTTGCTAGATACAGTGTCTTCCAGCAGTCACCCTCTTGACCCAGGGCAGCACTACTGCCTCAAGGCACTTAATGTAGGCGACTGTCTTGAGTTTAAGGCCATGTGAGAATAACTAGGGGCATAATATCACCATCACTAGTGATTACTCTAAACACCATGATGTTCACTGTATATATCATCTAAATCTTTCCAAATCCTCTGCAATATCTATAAGTTGACACCCAAACATTCTGAAATGTTTGTATTGGAGCTTCATGATGCTCTTTTTTTCACAGGCAGTGCCCAACTGACCCTACTATACTGTGCAGTTGAGAAAAATCAAAAACAAACAATGCACAAAATTAAAAATATAAAATGGCAACAATTTACCCATCACACTCTTTACCAATTTATAAAGGAATAAATGGGAAAATAATTTTTATTTATATATTTTAAGAGTTACTAAATTCTTAAAAATGTGAACCAGCTATAAAGAAATCCTTCTTAATTACCATTTTATAAAACTGAATCAATTGACAATTAGCCATTGTTTTGCTAACCATTTCAGTAAATAATATAATAAATAGTTTAAATAAACAATCTAAGAAATAAATAGATTGTTATTTTTGTCATAAATTCTCATGAAAAAGAAAATGTATAAATTCACTTTCATCATGTTATGATTTATTACAATTTTAATCATTGCTTTTTCAAACAATAAACATTACTGACAAGTGGAGGTAGTTAAAATAAGTGGTGTCATGGGAAAAATCTGTCCTTTTGACACTATCTTATTACGGGCCCGGCGGCCGTTTATTCATGGTTGCCTGAATTGGTCATTAGATGCAATTGGCTAAAGTGACTTCTTGAATAAAACAGAGATGCTGAAATTGCAAAAGAAACAAAACTATACAACACAAATACAAAATTGCAAGAACGTGAAACGATTTACACCATAATGTGCAGGGGAAGTCCATAAGAAGCAGATAAAAATTTTCATATATGTGACTGTGGTGAACATGAAATAAAAGGAACTCTCTTTTCATTACTGTTTGCAAATTTGTGAGCAAGTGTGAAAATACTTATTAACCAATGAAAGGAGAGCAATTTTCAGAAAACAACAAATTGAACCTTCAATGACCCATGTCATGTTTTTTCCTGCCCAAAAATGAGTTTGTGTTGAGAGTTGACCATGTGATTGACTTGGCTACATATTTCATGTTTTTCGATTGGTCAGCAGAGAGAGAGAGAGAGAGAGAAAGAAAGAAGCAGAGAGCGCTCAACCTAGCATAACATAACAGAAACTGATGACTGCTGATCAGGCACAACTGTCTCAGCAACCTGTATTCATACCCTCTCACTTTCTTTCTCATGCTATTTTCTTTCTCCTTCTTCCTCTTCACCTACTTGCTGTACACAAAAAGAAAAAGAGGAACAAAACATCACTACTATTTTGTTGATACATTCAGCGAAAACATGGACTTAACCCTTTTCTGTATAAATCAAATTTCATATTTCGCTAAAATGGATGAACTCTTAATTCTTTAAACTTCTCATTATATTCTCTTAGAACATTTCACAGTTAATAATTTCATCCCTACATGTTATGCTGTTCGATAAATAAATTTTTATTTATTTATACAAATGAAACAGTTTTATTCTTCTATTCTTCTGACGATAATCTTAAATTGTGGGGGAGTTTGGTTATGTTCAGCCAATTTAATAAGCATGATCAAACTCACTACTTCATGACTACATTTCTAATCAAATCAGATAAAATGAAATAAAAACTTTAAAGATTTTAAATACAACGTATAAATTTCTGGAATTAAGTGTTATGATTCAGACTAATATCCTTATCTTTATTGTCATCTCAGTAGTTTGGCTTTTGTGGCCTCCAACCTTTTTCAGGTGTCTGCAGCCTTTAAGATTTCACTCGCTCAATCGACTCAGTCAATTAAAAACTTAATTTGGCCATTAAAGTTTATTGCTTTACTCACCCGCAGTTGATCAAAAATCTCGCAATGAAACGTGTTCAATCAAATATAGAAAAAGAAAATCTGATTCCTTTTACAATCCAAAAGTGAGCCATTGAAGATTCACAAGTTACTTAGAATGACCTACAAAGACATTATTGAACTCTTCGGTCTCTCTTTTATCAAACCGGTCAGTGTAAGCATTTAATTAATGCTACTAGAGTGGAGCCAAAATGTCTCTGTCGCCCAGATTAAAGACGCTCACAGATTTTTAGAAACTAATTTGGAAAAATATTATCCTTGACTCAATATTCCCCCCCCCCACTTATGAAAAGTAAAAACAAACATATGAAAGAAAGAAAAAAAATATGCATACTTCTTTCAACCACGCACGAAAAAACAAATTATACAAGTAATTTTTTTTTTTATAGAAAATCATTGAGAAAATCAGATGTTACTTTTTATCATATATGAGATAGAGGTTGTAGTCAAACAGAAGAAAGAAACTACAAATTTAGGTACCTCCACTCAATTGTCAACCCCCACAAAAAACAGCATATCATGATGTTAAAAAAGCTGAAACTTAATAAAAACAAAGTTTTATCATCAAAATGTTTATGCTATTATTAAGAGGAAAGATCAAATTTTGTTATTATTTAAAAAATTTTTTTAAATCCTTTCTAACATGTTCGAAATTTTCATTAAAATTTCATTTTTTGTTTTTCATTAGCGATTCACGATATGTTTACGTAAGGCCACTATTAAAAAAATGGAGTTGATCGAGTAAAATGATTTGGGGCCAAGTAAATTTTCCCTCACTCTTGACGGCTGATTGAGTGATTTCTTTTTCAAATCTCAAAGACTGAATGTCTGTTAATCCTGGGAATTTTGAACTAAACTCTTTATTTAATCTACAGGAGTAGATTGTTCTCATTCCACTGTCTGTAGCTACATATATTTTGTTTTGTTTTCAATTAGTATTGCTCAGCCTGTTTTCACTGAGTTTAAGTTTCAACTAACTGGTCACGGGATAGAACTCACAATTTTATACTCGATTGATTTGTTTGTTTAATGGCATATCAATTCCTTTATGGGTCATTTAATGTCAAAATTCAATTTTGGGAGAAGCTTTGAAGTAATAAAAATATGATATATGTTATTCTGCTTACACAATTGAATACTGTGAATTATACTCAGCTTTTGTACATATACATGTTTATGTGGACATGATTACTAGAGGCAGTGATATACGTGTTTTATGTTGTAGTTTTGTTGAAGTTAAATTTTGGAAATGTCTATAAAAAATTGTACAATATTATATGGACGAATGTCATGAAAGAGTTCTTTCATGTTAGTTCTTTAGGTTGTTGATTTTGTTTGGTGGTATATCATCCTCCATGAGTTATTTAACAAAAAAATCTAAATATTTTGAACATAATTTTATACATTCAGAGTTAAGGTGTATTTTAAAATATATATTTTGTAGATCATAAAATGTATTGTTGATCATTTTATAATAAAAATGCACTGATGATTTTTGTTTGTGCATAGCTGAGACTTAACACGTGCTACCACCTCAGGTCAGGGTGGACAACAGCAATTAAGACTTGGTTCCACATTCCTCAAAACCTCTAATCTCCCAAGACCTTGCTGCTAAATGTAGTTTATTGTCAGACCCAGGACTAGCAATTAAGAGGTGGTTCTACATTTCCCCCAAACCTCTAATCTCCAGATCAGAGGCCCTGCTGCTGGATGTAGTTTATCGTCATACCAAGAACTAGCAATTAAGAGGTGGTTCCACATTTCCCTTAAAACTCCAATCTCCCGATCAGAGGCCTTGCTAGCTTGCTAGTGAATGCATGTTAGAAACAGTGGGGCAGGCAATAATTGAACAGTATTTAAAAATAATAGATGAAATATCCATAGACAGTAAAACCAGAAAAATATACATTAAATATTGGGTTAATTTCTAGATCAACAGACACTTGAAAAGTCTGAAAGACACAAAAGCCAAAATGAAATGATGAACACAAAGATGAGTACATTAGCCTGAATGTAAATAATTACGATATATAAAAGATTGAGATATTTTATTAGTTAATGCTTAAAATCAATTGACAGGGAAAGATATTACTCTATATGATTCAATGAGAGGAAATTAGTGATATGAACAAAACATTTTGACCAGACTGAAAATTCTAACATTTTTTGTTTTTAGATTTTTTAAAAAAAGAAAAACTTTGTGATTCTGCAGCTGATTTAGTTACAATGTCAACAGGATTGTATTGATACCACTCAAATTAGTAAAAAAAAAGAGTTCAAGAGCCACTCAAGGTAGAGGAGAGAATAAGAAGAAAATAACTTCACAGAGAGAAGTAGCAAACCAAAAAGAAAAAAAATGGTGGTATGTTGAGTACAGGAATTATTACTAGTAGTAGTAGTAACAGTACTGGTTATATATATATAT
>JBBBDQ010029445.1:0-204179 GCA_037127315.1 Ascarosepion bandense
AAAATACTCAAGAAATTTATCATACCACCGGAAAATCAACTCCTTTATTGCATTCAAATTTTTGAAAATTAGAATGTTCATTTAAAACAAACATCAAATAAGACTACAGCAACCTAAATAACATTACTAATTTTAATCTAAGTGCTGTATCTGTATGCTAAAGTATTTATTATTATTATTACTACTACTACTACCACCTCTGCCTTAAGACGGAGGTGTTGTATTCGGTTACGTTTCTCCGTTTGTTTGTCTGTCCTTGGTCAAGATTTCTCGACCCGCTGTATGGATTCAGGGATAAAACTTTCAGGAAGAGGACAGGTTTGATCAGGTGACCAAAAGAAGGAGAAAGCTCAAGTAGAATTCCAAGGAGTGGGGAAGGGCTTCCCTATATTTGGACATTTGCAGGGAGAGCCTTGATTGGTTGTTTAGGGAACGCTGACATTCCCAGAGTACATCATTCTTTATCGCAGCCCTTGAGCAGGGGTTCATAAAAAATTCAGAACGCCGAGTAGAGCAGAGTAGAGATCCTGTGGAAACGAGGCTGAACAGAGAGACAAGAACCACCGCTTTGCCTGATCTGATGTGATTTGCCGACCTGAAGGAAAACCTCTGACTTAAAGCCTTGTTCCAGAAGTTTTGTTCAAAATCATGACAACAAACACTGTTTCACAATAATCGGGTAGGGTTGATAGTTATTGCATGGAAAATATAGGCCTGCTTAAGCCATCAAGAACTGTACTATCAACTTTATATTCAGGAAATTTTTTCTTTATCCATTTTTTTTCGTAAGACTTTACTCTAACAAGACCAAACCAAACCAAGCCAATGATTCCAGTCGACCATTCCGACCAAGTCGGTTTTGTGATCAATTAACACAATGTGGGTCAGAACAAAACTTGGGCCGAAGCGATCAAATTCACGATCAGCTGAGGGGACCGAGCTTGAGTGCAGAGCGACTGGGGTGCACATCTTAGAGCTTGGATTCAAAAATTAGGTTTCTGGGTTATTTTCACAGTGTTATTAATAAAATGTAATTTTTGCCTTTCAACTGCTAAATACTGAATTAATTCCCCTAGATCATTTTAAATTCTGAATGATCTCCCTTGTTTCATTTTAAGTGCGCATTTCATTTTGAGAGCGGTCGAGTTCATGTTTTGAATTTTCACACTTGAAAGCGGTCAAGTTCATTGGAGTTATTCTTTCTCATTTTAATAATCACTGCAATGAAGCCGGTATTGCCTTGGCGAAGGTTTACGATCTTTGACTGCTCTTTCTAGTTATCATTATTATTATTATTTGTACCATGTCCCTTCAAGGGGTAAACGATCATAATTATGCATAACTTCCCGTCTTCTGTAGTTTTTAGCAATGCTTGACTTTTTTTCTATCTCTTGTGGGGGGTTTGGTATTTGCTGGGTTGTATGTTGATTATTTCCCCCACAAATACAACACTCTATTTTGCAATCGCGCAAAGTGAATAAATAATTTACAACGGACATTCAACAACAAACAATTTATTATGCGACAAAATAAAATGGTATGTAGAAACCAACAAAATACATGATTCTAAAATTGCCTTTTTGAGAAATATAAACTTGGCAAGAAGTTAATTTTTGTCCAAAAACGTGTATAAGTTTGCATTAGCAAAGTCTGTAAATAAGCCTTTCCTACTTACATTTGGTGCGTTGTTTCAGTTGGCGACAACGTGTCGCGTTGCTCAAAGAAAATTCGTTGGCTTTTCTTTGTAAGGTCCTTGGAGCGAGGTCACGAACTTTTGGCATGGAAGAAATGACATGGCCGGCAAAGTATACGGTGTCATGCGGACTTAATGGCCTGCTTGGTGACTGACTTTTTTTCTAACACTGTGTGTATTATATACATTAATAGGGGATCAACTAATCTTCCTAACATTAGGGTGTGAAAGCATTTACTGACCAATCAGATTTATTATTTTACATTTTGTTTTGGGACCTAAATATTTTTGTGTTAATTTACTTCCAAGCCTATTTTTCTAGAATGTTCTTATTCTAAGTTTTTAGCTGATTGGTTGAGAAATATAAAAATGTAATCTAAATTCTACTGCTGTTTTGATCCAATTTTTCTAGAATGTTCTATTGTGTTTCCGTTGCTTATTTTAATAAAAAAAAATATGTATCCCATACTCTCCTAATCACTGTTCCACTAACCATTTGCACAAGTTCTTGAGGTAGGTTATTCGCTGCTTTCCTCTGTCTATGTGAATGTTCAATTTTTCAAGCTATATTTCCTTATTACGTGCTGTAGAAATTCAATTGTCTCTTTCTAAATCTACGTTCAAATGTTCTTTTTGTTTCCATTTTCCCTAAAGTTTCCTCATTGCTCGCATGTTAAGTCCATGGTGTTTACAGCATTCTTCTATTTTGATAAAGTTTTTATTATGGAATAGCATTTGTAGGCAGCATACACGTATGCCCACACAAAAAATATCTCGATTCTGTAAATTTCAAAATTTGTTTCACTGAATCCGTTTCGCGCGGACGAAGTAAAGAACAATTATCATCATCCTTCAACCAACCAATGGCTGGATGGAAATACATCGACAATCCCACTCCACACAACACGGTCAAGCATTGCTGTACTCAGACCCTGAGTGCTGTGAGTGGACGTCATGGAATTCTTTCGATGTCTGATACGATTTCGATGCTATACAAGACACCATCTCAAGGAAGATTGGCAACCAAGGCTCAAAACTTCTTCCAAGCCACCCACGGCTCTCAAAGGGTCCCGTCTACCCAATTTCACTCACAAGTAATTTTCAGTAATTTTTCAAAGATGCCACACACCGGGATCGCCTTATTAGCATGATTTTATCAGCCAGCCATAATTTACCGGCTGTTTCGTGATAGGAAGAATAATACGTTTTAGCCTTCCATTAGCACCGATACTATTATTAGCATTAGCGTAGCCATAAAACTAAATGCGAATATAGAAAGACGAGATACGCGACCGTAACAAACAAAGCATTTAATAAGGCAAACAAATTACATAAACATATTAAAAGGATTTACTTATGTCCCAAAACAAATGGTTGTTCATGCAGTCCAAAAGAACGTGGGTGTTTACAGAACGAGGACAAAGAAAAAACATACCAACTTTAGGGCCTTTGACCGTCCGTGAACAAGTGAACAGAAATTTTTTTTTTTCCACGCTAGGCTATGCACACGCTAACCAGTTTCCACGTGTGTGGACGCCCTGGTGGTCAGGTAGGAAAAGAGACCGATCCTCGAAAAAAAAAAAAAAAAAACCGAAGCGAAGCGAAGAGTCTTCATCTCTAAGAGAACTTAGCTCATCCCAAGGGTAACAATTGTAGTCTCCCTACAGCCTCATCCAGACCGATAACATCAAGAAATCACCATCCTGACAAATTTAACATGGTGAGATTCGAACCCGGGCTTCATGGACAGAAAGTGAACGTTCGAACCACACGGCCACCATATTACATGACAATCGACCAATCGAATCGATTTTTTTTTGTTCGAAAGTCTACAGTTCGAAGGTTATAAAAGGTAATATAAATTAAATCATCAACTCAATGGTCAGCAGATGCATGCAATTCAGAAATATTCCCTTTTGGCTACCGAAAACTTCAATCGTTTTTTCACTTTTACCGACAAGCTTATAACCAAGGAGAGAGCTAAAAGTTTAACGCACTCCTCTCTCTCTCTCTCTCTCTCTCTCTCTCTCTCTTTGTGCATGTAAATCTACTCTCTTAATCAAGTATATGCACACAGACCTTTTACAGAGATGCAACATCGCAAGCCTATAGCTGCTTTATAGCTATTTTCGTTCTGATGTGATGAACTCCGTTCTTTTGTTGCAAAAACTCAAAAATCTGAAATAAGAAATTATTTAACTCAAAACTTTTTCTTTATCATATCAACTTACTTTGTGGTTTTTGTAGCACAGCTATTTTATTTGATCCCATTGCAATTTTTCGGGCTAACAATTTTCCGCTGATATGAAGTGGAAAGAATATAATTGAATAAACTGCTAGTTCTGCCTTTAGGAAGGTTGGTTTACTGTATCGCAATAGATTAATATTCTCGACAGAATCTATTTTACATATTTTAACAAGATTCTAATTTACATATTTTAAGTCATTTGAATATTACTTCACATAATAATTTACATATTTTAAGTCTATTTGAATATTACTTCACATAATAATTTACATATTTTAAGTCTATTTGAATATTACTTCACATAATAATTTACATATTTTAAGTCTATTTGAATATTACTTCACATAATAATTTACATATTTTAAGTCTATTTGAATATTACTTCACATAATAATTTACATATTTTAAGTCTATTTGAATATTACTTCACATAATAATTTACATATTTTAAGTCTATTTGAATATTACTTCACATAATAATTTACATATTTTAAGTCTATTTGAATATTACTTCACATAATAATTTACATATTTTAAGTCTATTTGAATATTACTTCACATAATAATTTACATATTTTAAGTCTATTTGAATATTACTTCACATAATAATTTACATATTTTAAGTCTATTTGAATATTACTTCACATAATAATTTACATATTTTAAGTCTATTTGAATATTACTTCACATAATAATTTACATATTTTAAGTCTATTTGAATATTACTTCACATAATAATTGTTCTGACAAACTTTCCTCTGTGGTACCCCCCCCCCCCTTACACTACTGGCCATAATTATTAAGCCACCCCAGTTTTTTTGTTTTTTTAAATGATGTATTTCATACTATTTTTAGTATTTATTACCAAGTGGATAATTCTAAATAAAAATAGAATGATTCTTTTGTTATTATTACTTTGCAAAATTTTACAAGGCGGCCAGGAAGGCTTTGCTTCGGCCAGCCAATAAAAAAAAAAAAGAGACAATCATGGGAAAGTGAGCACAAAAACTGGACACCAGAACAATTCATTTGATGCACATTTGATGCACATGTTATTGTGCAGTATTAAAAAAGAACAATTCTATTTTCATTTAGAATTATCCACTTGGCAATAAATACTAAAAATAATATGAAATGCATCATAAAACTGGGGTGGCCTAATAATTATGGCTGGTAGTGCATGTTTTATTAATTTAAGTGTACAACTAGCTTAGCGACAAGGCCACATCTTTGTACAGTTGAAATGACTCGATGTAACCGTAAATTCTATGTTAACAGTTTCTTCTCTCGCACTTCTCACTTCTTGTTTCCCACTCAGCTTAGATCTTCAAGAAATTAAATGCAATGTCAATCGTTAAATTCTATTTAATTAATTCTTGTTCATTTATTGCTCTTCCCCTTACCTATCTTTAATAATGTTTTCTTTTTTTCATATTCTCTAACACTCAGTAACTCTTTGCGTCAGTGTCTTCATTGCTTTGCTTGGGGTGAAGTAGATTAAAAAAATGACATACTGTATTTTTCGGACTATAATAAATACTGTTGTATAAAGCATATTCTTCTTTTGAAGATAAACTTTAGAAAAGAAAAAAAAAGGCCTCAGTCATATTTGAAATGATTTTATTGAACAAAAATTCGATAATGATTTTTTCTCATGCGTTTCAGTGGCTTTATTACCTTGCTTTTAGTGAAATGATTCATATTTGTATGCAGTTTTGTGTAAGTGTTGGGAAGAATAAGATTCTGCAAAACTAGATGGCCAAATTATGTGTTACGAGGAGAGAAAGATAAGGTAAGGTGATGTGTTACGAGGAGAGGAGGGGAAGTAAGTTGTCAGATATCTTTCCCGTTAAGTTGGCGGGGAAGTTAAGTGCTATAGTTTTTGGAAATCCTTAAATGCGTATATAAAGACTAATTATTGGCTTGGTCAATGAAAAAGGCAAAAATATGTATTTACCCAGATAGTTCTGAGAGGTTTTCTTTCAGGTTTTAGTTGCTCGGAATTTTGTCTGCGAAATTCTTTCGGCTAGATCTCGATCCTAGAATTTTTACCGGAGTTGTTATGACAGCAAAATCCTTTTAACAATTCTTGATTTTGTTTGTCGTCAACTAGATAGATTCTTTCAACAGGAATATAATTCCTGAATCGAAACCGGTGGTGATGAGGTCAGCACATCCTTTCATCAACTGTTTCAAGTTTATTTTTTTGTCGTCGACTTAGGGATTCTTACGGGTGGATATACATACTGAATCTACCGGAGCTGTAGAGGTCAACGCATCCTCCTATCAACTGACGAACTATCTGGAACATTCTACAAACTTCCAAACGTTCTATTCCTAATTTCTCTATTTTTACGACTACGTCATGAATTAAACCTTTTTTGTAACAACAAGTAGGACTCAATAGAGTCCTTTGCTACGACTTTTTAAACATTATTAACATTATTTTTGTATATAAATGTATCCTTGTAAATAAACTTTTTTTAAAAGTAAGTGGAAATAATTTTCTTTCCTTATTTTGAGTGATCTGGCTAAGAGAGATCATAGCATAAGACACGATGATGACTGAAAATTCTTTCTTTGCTTCAGCATTTTGAAATTTTGGATAATTATAGGAATCAGGCTGGGGTTAGCTACTGAAAAGGTGGGAGAAGGAAGATAAATATAGAGCGGTAATAGGAGATAAAACGTAAAAAGAGTCGGAATAAAAAAGGCAGCTTGATTTCTCTGACCAATCTCAAAAGAAGGGTGTCAACTCCAAATTTGGAAGACCACATGAGTAAATATATCTTGAGAATATGGAATTTTAGGAAACGAGTAGAATTCAACTAAACCAAAAACTGGTCAATCGCCACCCCTGCCAGACGCAGGACTTCATATAAGTTTGAGATTTTAGAAGCGAGAAAAGAGACGAGACCTGGTAACACACGGAGAGTCCCCGTGATACTGCTGCTGGAGTTTACATTGTTCACCGAGACCTCCCGACCATGACCTTGTGCCGGCCCAGAAGACAGAAAACAATTTAGGAGAGATCGAAAGAGCAGATTAGAATATCATAGAAGACCAGAACTTTTAAGTTACTACCAACACGAACTGCAGACTTTAAAAGAGATCCCAGTGTTATTTGATTTTAAGTGGGAAGGGTTAAAACCGCTGTATGCAACAAAGCATTAAAAACAAAATCATTGTTACATTTTTAACCCAATTTAATTCTTTATTCCAAATAATTTAACCGCAATTTCTACTCCAACAGCTTCTTTTCTCGCACTTCCCGCATGCGGAATTCCCTTCCGCATGCTTGCTTCCCCGACGGCTATAACCTCCAGGAGTTTAAATGTAAGGTCAATAGACACCTCCTAACACACTAACCCACACCCATTCTCTCCAACTCTCCCCCTATGTACATCCTAACTCGTCTATCGCCCTATGTAAGCCCCCTGTGCTATAGTAGCAGTGGAATACCTTGCTTGGGGTGACATGATTAAAAAAAAAATCTTTGTGTGTGTGTGTGACTCCCAACTGTCAGACCAGTCCTCATTTCAAGTTTGCTTAATCAGCTATCTTCTCAGCCTCTGAGATGAGATAAAAAAAAACAAAAAACAAAAACACAACGTGTCAGAGGTGTGGATGGCCGTGAATAGACTATGCGAACCCGGCTATCCGAGTCTTCAATTACGAGCCGCTATCCGTCACTCCACCGTGCCTCCAAGCTAAGTCGAGTTGAACTGTGCCACCAACCCGTACTAGGAGCAAAAAACGAGCGACGCGTTAAGGAGTGAGGATAATCACGGTTCGCTGAAGGGACTTGACGATCAACGCACGTCATAGAACTTCAATACAATGATTATTGGTTACCGTGGACTAGGACTGATATAAGGGGTAATATAACTGGTCGCTGCTGACCAGTTTCGAAAGGGTTGTGAGGGTTATACTAGTAAAAAAAAGCTTAATGTTTCATAGAAAATGAAAATGAAAGTAAATACTAGTCAAAAATTAATAATAATAGTTGACAGTGCTTCATAATAAATGAAGATGAAAAGAAATACTAATAAAAAATTATTAATGGCTAGCAATGCTTCATCTAACAGAAAATCAAGATGAAAGTAAATGCTAGTAAAAAATGAATATAATCGCTGACAGTGCTTTATCTAATGTATGAAGGATGGCCATAAATACTCTCCAAATTTTAATAATGTTTGACAATGCTTCATCTTATAAATAATAAAGTTGAAGGTGAATATACCAATAACGCATGAATAATAAATATTGGTTGACATGCTTCATCTCATAGAAAATGAAGGTAAAAGTAAATACTAGCAACATTAGTGATAATAAAATGCTTCATAATAAAATGCTTCATAATAAAATGCTTCATAATAAAATGCTTCATAATAAAATGCTTCATAATAAAATGAAGGGTAAAGTTAATTAATACCAGAGAAAAAATAATAATAAATGCTGACATTAAAATAAAACTAAATTCATTTTTCAACATTAATTTTTCCTGCTACACTTTTTAAATGACGAAGTAATGATATTATGAAACTTTTCTCTTCAAAAAGTCAAATAAAGTTTGCCTCTAAATCTATTCTAAACACAACCATAAACAAAATCATTTCACTTTAAAAACAGACAACGTATACAAAATAAGACAATGCAAATGTTTGCTCATAGAAAAGTAACGTTAAAAGCAGCAGTTGGGTATGAGTAAAAGGAGGAGGAGGAGGAGATAAAAACGCTTTTCAGCAGTCACAAAAACAGTAACCTTACAGTTTGGCGGTTTAATTACATTTTTTTTTCCTCGTGACTCATTAGAATCATAACGGCACCATATGTATTGCAGACGTGTTTCTTTGGGTACGACAGCTCAACCCTCTCCAGACTGGTTTAGGGTTCAGAGTTTTCCTTCTCCTAGGCTATAGAACTCAGTCTGTCCTGCTATTTACTCATAGCTGTGTGAAGAAAAAATGAATTTCATAACTTTTCCATGACATAAGTTATTCTACTGGAATGCGAACCCGGCTATCCGAGTCTTCAATTCGAGCCGCTATCCGTTACTCCACCGTGCCTTCAATTACTTACTCCTTTTTTATGATACCTACTGTCAATCAGTAAAGTGCCATACGTGATACACGCTTTGGGTGATCATGTCTCGAAAGAGACATGACTGACTGGGCAGATTATCCCGCGGTAGGTTGCCATTGCTTTCTGCGATAGATTGATTTCCAGTCAAGACTATATAAACCCAATATATTCTATTATTTGACCCATAACTGGAGGGAAGAGACAGATTAATACCTTTCCCAAGGGTATTTGTGCGTAAGTGAATGCAAGGAATTCAACTGGAATTCGAACTCGGCACCCCGATTTGTAGTTCCGAATCGATATCTACTGCACCACAACGCACATCCAATACCTACTGTAGCTTTTTATAAAATCTGAAAGAAAGACCAAAATACATATTCTTAGTTTTTACACGTTCTTACTGTGACTTTCATATACTAGTTTACACCTAACTTTTTAGTAAAGTAGTGTTCAAAAATAAGCCATTTTAAATATATATCAGGGACATATATCTGGAGTTAAAAAAGCTCCCAACCTTCATCACTATATTTTTGTGTTTATTTTGAAGATATAGAATCACTGAAAGAGAAACTCCTTATCAGACTCTTGATAAATATGCCTTACCAAATGTAGGGGACAAATATTATCTATCTATACCTATCTATCTATCTTGCTCTTAGATTCTGTATAGATATTGTTGGGGTCTGTAATAAGTTGCTGGTGTACGATCTAATTTAGGTGCAAATTATTCTGGGAGTTGTAAGACAATCTTGAAACTACGTACTTAAAAATAAGAAGAAAATAACACGATAATGATTATGCAATGCATTAAAATTAAAAAAGCTAATATAGAATGAAACGCAAAACAGGGAGTACAATTTTTTTTTTAATCGTATTACCCCGAGCAAGGCGGTAACGCCACTGATGTGCAGGGGGCTACGTAATAGTGAAAAGATTGGAAAAGAGAACGCCGGAAACCACATCCTAAACAGGGAACAAGGGATGAGCCTCTTAACCTGTCTACAACTTCTGAACTTCTTCCTTTGTTTTTTAGTTTTCAGCTAGCAGGTGCTGGCTCAAAAATGAAACCCTTCAAAAATGTGAGAGAAGCGCTGTCAGGGGTTGAATAATAACGAATTTTATTTTCCAAATCTTTCAAAACGCTTCCGGAAGTGCCACTCGGAGCCTTTGCGTAGATATCTGGTTTTGATCATTCGACTCCTGCCTTGGAGACGACAACTCCCATTCGAACCGACAATATATAATTCTAAGCGTCCTTTTTGTTTTCATTTCCCTTTAAACTACCTTGTTTCTCACATGGCTCTCGTGGTATTTCTAGCATCCTTCTGTATAATCATATCTCTGTCACCACAAATGTCCTCTTCATTTGTGATGAAAATTCTCCAGCATTCACTACCATATAAGAGGATTGATAGTGCACAGTCGTTCACTGCTATTTTCGTTTCTTGCAAGATGTTCTTGTTTCTTAATACTTTGTTTAGGTTCTTAAAGGCATATTTTTCTATTTCAATAATCTTTTTTAGTTTTTGTACTACATTTTCTTTCATCCGTTAAAATATTCCCAAGATAGTTAAATTTCTTCACTTTGGCATCTCTAATTCATAGTTCGCATCTTGGACACTTTCTCTTGTTATTGACCATGCATTCTGTCTTCTTTCAGTTTATAACGAGCCCTCTCTTCGCGCTTCTTTATTATCTGGTCTAGGATTTGTTGCAGTTTTCTTTCTGTGTATGCCCTCAGCACAGTGTGATCTGCGTATCTTATGTTCTTAAGATTGTGTCCGTGTTGTAACCCTAAAAGGTTACTGCGAGAGTAATCACCAAAACGGAGGTTGGGAATAATAGTATATCAACAAGTACAAGACTCGCACGTTGCGTGAAGTAGATATACTGCTAGTCAGTATAATCACTCTTCTTCAATAGTGTCCACGTATTTAAGAGAATAGGAACATCCTATTACTGCATATAGGTAAGTATACAATGGTCCGCCAAGTTTTGGTAAATCTTCTGGTTATCTTTAGATCGCCTTGCTTTATGCGTTTTTTTTTTGTTTTTTTTTTAACTCAGCGAGAACAGGGATCATTGTCTTATGCCTCTTTCTATTTTGTGTACATTCAGTTACTGCAGTTCAATTAACTCTTTCTTATTCTTAGAAAGAATGTACTTTTTTATTACTATTTTCTTGAAAGAGTCTTTGCTGCTCACATTTTGAATACTTCCTCTTGTTATCGACCATACATTCTGTCTTCTTGCAATTAATAATGAGTCCTTTCTTTACGATTTTCTTTACTGTATTTTTAGCTTCCTCAGAGCTTCTTTACTGTTCACATGCTCTGATATTTCAACTCTTTCTTTCTGATTCGAAGCAAAAGTGGCCTTTTCGCTTCCATTTTCCTTTAAACTTCCTCGTCACTCACATGGTGTCCGTGGTATTCTCAGCATCTTTCTGTAGAATCATATCTCTGTTGCTTCAAGTCTTCTTTCCATCTGCGAGGAAATTGTCTAGCATTGTTATTGCCATATAGGAGAACTGATATTACATAGAATTTCAGCATTCTTAGTTCTTACTCCCAACGTCAATTTCCCATCTCTTACTTTGCTTGGTTTTTGAAAACATCTTTCGCGATTTCAATGCACCTTCAGACTTCTGTGTCACATTATCCGTCGTCTGCTATAAAATTTCCGGATTGCTAAATGTTATACTTGTTTGATTTTGAGACCTGCAATTTAAATTGCTGTTCGCTACCAGGGCTGTCTCCTGTGTAAAAAAATGTAAAAAGAATAAAATAAAAATGAGTATCTGGCGACAATACTTTCCAGTGAAAAAACAGTGCATTTCTGTTGGAACCATGGTAGTTAGCAAGTACCATGTATTTTCATGAGGTTGCTATTAATAATTGTAAAAGAACAAATAACATATTTCAGAGATGCCGAATTTAATTTTTGTTTTTCACTTTTTTCTGAATACAGAGAATTAAATATGCCACAATTTGAAAGAAATTATTCCCGTCAATCTAAACAATGAACAGCTGCTAAAAATAAAGTTTTTTAATGGCATTTATTCATACGCCCACTAGAACAGAATATAGCATATGGCCGACTTTAAAGTGGGAATCGCATGCCTACTTGCAACTGGAGACACAAGTTACTCAACTCCTTCAGAAACACTTTTTTCGTGGTTTATATAAAATATTACTGCCTGTTTTATAATAGTTATTACATTTGTCTATTCTTCTATTTTATTATAACAAAACCTATTAATCAAAATTACTCTGTCTTTTCCATAATATTATATACTTCTGCCTATTTGTTTTAATTATAAGCACATTGATTAATCAATATTACTACGTCTGTCCCATAATAGTTCATCATACACTTGTCTATTTTTTTTTATTTTAACAAGACTTGCTAATTGTTGTGGGGAATTACCCACTTAATAATGGACTCTTCTTTGCCTATATTAACCGAGAGTTAATTACTCTCGAGGACAGAACCTGGGCGACAGAGACACTGGTTTCCAGTACGACTTCAGTTCAGCTCAGCCTAATCTGTCTGTCTGTCGGTCACTTGTAGCCAAGCTATTATTACTCTTTCTCTTTGTATCTCTTTGTATCTGTTTGTATCTCTTGTTGACGTAATATATGTTCTTGACCTACCACCGTGTTGACTCATTATTTTATGGTCCCATACCAAGTCCATATCAACTGGCGACGAAGATATAAGAATTCATGCAGGGAAAAAAAACCCTTTTTCTTTGACCACTGTCGATATATCAACGAGCAAAGAAGATATAAGAATTCACGCAAGAAAAAACCTTTTTTCTTTTACCACTATCGCCACATATCAACTAGCAACGTCGGAAAAACGGAAATTGTGAACATCAACGGTCGAACGTGGATTTCAAGTACCAAAGGATAGCCCCCCTCCTCACATATAATCGGTCGAAAAACGTGAAGTATCAAAAAAGAAAAAATATATACCCCATCTAAAACAGCCTGCTACTAATAAAAAAAGAGAAGGAAAAAAATTCAGAGTCAAATGAAAAAATTCCCTACAAGCTCGGAACGGCGCCACAGAAAAATCTGTAAGTAGATTCGTTTTGATCCTATCTCTTTCTCTTTGACGTACGTCTTACGAAAAAAAACTGTAACTACAGTTAGTGTTTTTCCTCTCGTATTTACGAAAAATTAGTCGTGTCGAGTTTGAAAAAAATGGAAGACTTACAAAAAATGATAATTCAATGAATGAAAACTCAGTTGGATCGACAACAAAAAAAGCGACGAGCAGTTACAACAACAACAATTATTAATGGAACTACATAAACAACAGATGGATTTGCAAGAACAAGTCTTTAAAAGGACCTAGGAACGACAAAATCAAATTGAAGAGTTATTTCTTAAATCATTAAATGGCAAACAAACTGAGAACGATGCTGCTTTTTCCCAGGATACTATCTGGAGTACTATGAAAACTTTTGAGTATGTACCTGAAGACGAAAAAACCTTTGATGCTTTTTATAGGCGGTACGAGAATTTGTTTAACGTCGGCTGTAATAATTGGCCAAATTCCAAGAAAGTGCGTTTATTATTAAGGAAGTTGGGTACAGCAGAGTACAGCAGGTTTGTTGATTTTATCCTCCCCAAAAAGACAACAGACCTGGAATTCTCAGAAACAGTCAAGCTACTGTCGGAATTATTTGGGGCGAATATATCACTTTTTCATAAAAGATGGAAGTGCCTAAATTTATTCAAAGAAGATCAGCAGGACTATTTAACATTTGCCGCTACAGTAAATAAATACTGTAACGATTTCAAATTAGCGGAATTATCTGCTAACGACTTTAAATGCCTAATTTTTGCTCAAGGTCTGCTCTCAGCCGGAGACACTGAAGTTAGACGTCGAGTGCTAACAAAACTAGAAAATAAGCCAGGTTTAACCCTCCAAAAATTAGCAGAAGACTGCCAGAGGGTCGTATCCGTAAAAACTGACTCTAGGAATATCGAGGAGTTGGGAGTCGCTCATATAAAAAAATTATGAACAGATCAAAACGCCACTCTCCGGAAAGAGAGAAAGAAAATATCGTGACAAGCATACTATAAGACAAGAAAATTCACCCCCAGGTCGGTGCTACATTTGCGGAAAATTACACTGGATGAGGTTTTGCCAGTTCAGAAAGAAAAAAATCTGTCAGAATTGCGGTAAAACTGGCTATATAACATCAAGTTGCTGGAATGCGAAAAAATCCAGAACAAAAAATAAAATAAGGCAGACACAGTCAAGCGATAAGGAAGATTTGCGCAAATATGTAATCGTGCAAATATTAAATAAAACAATAAAATTCCAGCTGGACAGTGGATCTGATCTGACGATCATAAATTTGCATACGTGGAGGCGGCTGAAAAAGTCAACTTTATTGAGAACTAACAAAACGGCACGCTCTGTGACAGGTGAAAAAATAGACATTTTAGGAGAAGTATTTTTCGCGGTAACATTAAATGGAACAACTAAAAAATTGAGAGCATATGTGATGAAAAATACTGAAAATTTGTTCGGTACAGATTGGATTGAAAATTTCAATTTGTGGGACTTTCCAATGAGTATGTTCTGTCGCAAAATAGAAACTACAACGTCCAACATTGAAGAACTGAAACTGGAACTAAAAGAAAAATTCCCGGAGGTGTTTTCAGGCGGCTTAGGAAAATGCACTAAAATAAACGCTCAATTCAGGTTAAAGGATAATGCACAGCCCATGTTAAAAAAGAATAGGAACGTTCCGTTCGCAGCGGTAAACCAAATAGACGAAGAATTACAGATTAGTAAATGCTGGTATCCTGTCTAAAATTGATTTTTCGGAATGGGCTGCTCCAGTGGTATACGTTAAGAAGAAGTCGAATCAAATCAGAGTATGCGCTGATTTTTCGACGGGTTTGGACGCTTCGTTAAAAGACCATCATTATCCTCTACCTAGCCCCAAAGAAATATTCAACAAATTAAACGGGGGCATTTCTTTTCAAAAATGGAATTATCAGACGCTTACTTACAAATCCAGGTTGACGAAGAATGCTCCAAACTGCTGTGTATAAATACACATAGAGGTCAATATAAATTTAATAGATTGGCTTTTTGGGGTCAAAGTTGCACCTGTTATTTTTCAACAGGTCATGGACAACATACTTGGCAACCTTGATTTCGCAACTGCCTATCTTGACGACATTCTAGTTACAAGTGAATAAGTGAAAGACCATAGAGAGCATATAATAAGCGTATTCGATAAAATCCAGGAATATGGTTTTAAAGTTAAAGAAACTAAGTGCGAATTTTATTTAACCCAAATAAAATATTTAGGACACATTATTGTTAAAGGCGGTCGACGACCGGATCCTGATAGGGCTACGGCGATTAAGGACATGCCGGCCTCGGCTAACGTACAAGCACTGCAAAGCTTTTTAGGCTTAGCAAATTTCTATCAAGTATTCATAAAGAACATTCATAACTTGAGAGCTCCGTTGAATGATCTTTTAGAGAAAGATAAAATCTGGAATTGGACACCAGAATGTCAATCAGCATCCGAGAAAATAAAAGATACACTTACATCAGACCTTTCCCTCACCCACTATAACCCCAAATTGGATATTATAGTTGCGAGCGATGACAGCTCTTATGGCATTGGCGCCTGTATATTACATAAACTTCCGGACGAAACGAGAAAACCGATAGCGCATGCTTCCCGACCTTTGCTGCCGGCAGAAAGGCAGTATTCACAGATCGAAAAAGAAACATTAAGTATAATCTTTGCTGTGACTAAATTCCACAGATATCTGCATGGCAGACATTTTACTCTACAAACCGATCACAAGCCGCTGCTGACGATATATGTAAGTAAAAAAGGATTGCCGGTATACACCGCTAACAGACTCATTCGATGGGGAACAATATTGTTGAAATACAATTTCAAAATCGAGCATTTGTCTTTCAAGAATATTTGCCACGCTGACGGATTATCCAGACTCGTTCCTAAAAATAAAGAGTTTTTCGAAAACTCGATAATCGCAACATTGAGAACGGATTGCGAAATAAAAAACATGATCGCCGGCACCATAAGAGAGCTCCCAGTTACATTATCCGACATTAAAAGGGAGGCCCCGAAAGACGAATTCATTACGTCCACTAAGAATAAAATTTACAAAAAAGACTCAAGTGTGCCTGAGGATTTTTCTCTTTGTGATGAGGTACTATTACAGAACGAAAGAGTGGTGATACCAAGAAGTTTACAAAAGAAAATCCTTCGGGACTTTCATACGGAACATCCTGGAAAAAACCGAACTAAAAGCCTCATGCGATGTTATGTCTACTGACCTAACATGGACAGAGATATCACAGACATGATTGACGCATGCAAAGAGTGCGCATTTGCTGCTAAAGCTCCACCATTTACGTGCAATCCTTGGCCGAAGACGAACCAGCCATGGCAGAGGATACATGTCGATTTTGCAGGACCATTAGAGGATCACTATTACCTCATAGTCGTAGACAGCCACACTAAATGGCCGGAAGTCCTCAGATATAAAAGACCAACCACAGGATGCACGATAGCCTTTCTACATGAACTGTTTACACGTTTCGGCGTTGTGGATTGCGTAGTAACTGATAACGGAACGCAGTTCACATCTTGCGAATTTAAACAATTCTGCGAAACGTTTCAAGTGAACCATATCACGACTCCACAATATTACCCAGGGTCCAATTGACACATTGAAACAAGCACTTAAGAAAGCACAGGGTACACCTACTGAGAATGCGCTGCAACAGTTTCTACAAGTTTATAGAATTACTCTAAATCCCAATACACCAGCGGGACTTTCACCGGCAGACACGATGTTTGCGAGAAAAATCAGATCAGTTTTCGACAAGCTTATCCCCAAGTAAACTCAATTCAAAAAGACAATTACACTTTCCAGAAAACGTTACTCTTTTGGCGAAAAAATACTTTTCAAAGTATACAAAAATAACATGACGTTTTGGGAAGTGAGCACGCCAAGCTTCACCCGAAAGAAGGCGATCTAGTAGGAAAAGGAAGTTCACGGATCCTTTGATCGTCGACCCTAAACGAAAAAATATTAAACAGTTTTTCGGGGTGGGGAGCTCTTGGAAGGGGATGTGGGGAGTTATCCACTTAATAATGGACTCTTCTTTGCCTATATTAACCTAGAGTTAATTACTCTCGAGGACAGAGCCAAGGCGACAGAGACACTGGTTTCCAGTACGACTTCAATTCAGCTCAGCCTAGTCTGTCTGTCTGTCGGTCACTTGTAGCCAAGCTATTATTACTCTTTCTCTTTGTATCTCTTTGAATTCCGTGTTGACGTAATATATGTTTTTGACCTACCACCTTGTTGACTCATTATTTTATGGTCCCATACCGGGTCCATATCATTAATCAAGGCATGTACCTGAACTGGCAGGGAAATGGTTAAATGTTTATTAAACTGGCCTTGTGTCAAACATAACCGACATCCCTATAACTTAAGGGTTTATCAGAAGGTCATCAGAAGGTGGAAGGTTGGATGTTAGAATGTGGAAGAATAAAAGTATATCATTTGTATGTTTAAAGTAGAATTTTACAGAAACGAATAACATCAATTTGTAGGAGTTAAACGTTCCATGACAAATAATAGTAAGGATATATGTGTCCAGAATTCTACTTGTAGCTATCAGAATGTGTTTAATAAAATATGTGTTCCTTTGTTTTTTTATGGCCGGTGAAAAGGTGAAAAGGAAAAGGAAGCAATAAGGGAAAATGATACTCATCGAAGTTAATATTTAAGAGTCATTTGAAGTATCTTGTTGTTGTTATTGTCATCGTCTTCTTCTTTGTTGACTGCGGGAATGTTGAGGCCGGAAAAAAAGAGGTAAAAGAAAATAGCACACGATAAATAGGAGAACGAATGTTTGACGGGACCTTACGTCCGGGTCAGGCTTGAAGTTTCTTTTATCAGATCCTAGCGTGTCGTCTCTCTGCTCTCATCTGACTGACTACTTCGATTTTCTTTCTGTTTTTAGAACCAAAGACAATTTTAACATAGACTTGTTAACTTTTCTCTCAATTTTGCAAATCGCTTCCTTTCATTGATCAGAAAATTAATTTAACATAGGATCGCTAAATCTGGCTTCGTCCTTTTCTTTTAGTACGGGGTCAATACTTTTCCTATCTTACAAAAATTTGGATTTCACGCGTAATTGTGAATTTTTGTAAAAGTGAAGAAATGAAGAGAGTTGCTTTTAATTCCGTGTTAACTGCATCCCATAATATTTCATACATTTGACTATTTTTCGTTTGATTATAACCACAATATTATTACGTCTGTCCCGTAATAGTTAATACTTTTCTCTACTTTTTTTAATACAGCCACACTGATTAATCAATATTACTACGTCTGTCCCATAATAGTTCATCATGCACTTGTCTATTTTTTTTTATTTTAACAAGACTTATTAATCAAATTATTACGTCTGTCTCATGATAGTTCATACATTTACTTATTTTTCATTGGCAACACTTTTCAATCAATACTAGAAATACCTGCGGTAATTTTTTGTATTTGAAATTTCTGGTGAATGAACAGCTGCTAAAAATAAAGTTTTTTTAAGGGCATTTATTCGTACGCCCACTAAAACAGAATATGGCATAAGGCCAACTTTAAAATTGGAATCGCATGTCTACTTGCAATTGGAGACACAAATTATTCAACTCCTTCAGAAATACTTTATTTCGTGGTTTATGTAAAATATTACTGCCTGTTTTATAATAGCTCTTACTTTGTCTATTTCTCTTTTTTTGATTATAACAAAACTTAATAATCAATATTACAACGTCTGTCCCATAATAGTTTATACAACTGCCTATTTTTTATTATAACAAAACTTATCAAAATTACTGTCTGTCCCATAATATTTCCTACATTTAACTATTTTTCGTTTGATTATAACCACACTGCTTAATCAATATTACTACGTCTGTCCCATAATAGTTCATACACCAATATTACTACGTCTGTCCCATAATAGTTCATACACCAATATTACTACGTCTGTCCCATAATAGTCCATACATCAATATTACTGCGTCTGTCCTATAATGGTTCATATAATAGTTCATACATCAATGTTACTACGTCTGTCCTATAATGGCTCATATATTATACTCACATTATTGATTAAATAAGCTCATGGCAAGTTCCACGACAATAAAATATCAGTAGAAATTCCTCTATCGCTTCCTTAAATATTTGTGCTTAACACCTTTAACAAAATATTGCAATATCAGCCATAAATATGAATGCTGGCCGTTATTTTAAAAAGTGGGAGGAATGAAAAGATTTAAAATTTACAAGTTTTTTCAATTTCACTAAAACAGACGTTAAACACTTCTATCTTCCCTTCTTTTTCTGCTTCTGTCAAGGCGAATGACATTACCTACCCAGCAAAGCCTCTGGCAATTAAGACTGTAGGAATCCTTCTACTCGTTTTTTTTTTCTTTTTTCTTTTTGTTAAACTTCGAAACTCGGAGTGTCAGGATTCGGTACTATAACATGAAATATTGTTGTAGGACTAATCGTAATTCGGCCGTTTAGAATAATCCCATGACTTTCATTGAAAGAATAAACTGCAGTAGAGAAAGACAAAGTGGTATTAACAAATAACATTGATTTTATACAACAAAAATACAAGAAGCTGGTTAACTGTATTGAATGAGTAATGTCCTTTTTTGTTGTAAAATTGTTTAATAGAATATAAACTGTATTGTGTATGTATGTAAGAACCGTGAAATGTAGTTACATGTGTGTTTGTGTGAAAGAGTAGGTGTATGCTTATGTGTGCCTAGTAGTAACATGAATAAAGGAGATAGGTGGAATTTAGTACTTACTGTGAACGGTGGTGGTGGTGGCGTCTGAGGCAGTCTCTTTGTAGTTTGGTCAGTGCTGAGTAGGGCGTTTTTTTGTGTTTTTGTTTTATTTTTTTTTTTTGTGTGTGTAGACGTGAATAGTCTTGAATATCAGCAGCTAATGACGTGGTCTTTGGTAGCATTTGTGAGTCTCTTTTTTGAGACCGGACTTCATGACATACTTTTTTTTCTAAGAAATCATCTCCAGAATTATTTTATTCATTCTTAATTGGCCCTAAAATACTACGTGATATGTCTACTATTAAGTTCGCGCAGTATTTTGTTGGTAGCTACCTAAATTATAATGATTAATAAAGAAACATTTCTTATTTGTATTCTATGGTTTTGTACTGTACGATTTATTTGTTGTGTTTTAAAATGTAAGCTCTTCATTGCTTATTATTGTTTTATAAATATTTTGTAGGCGTGTTTTAATGTTTATGTAGCTATTGTATTAGAAATTTTAGTGGACACGACAAGACATTAAACACTTCGTTCTTTTTCGTTCGTTCAGTAGTAAATAATAAACTAAGAATTAAAATCAATGTCTTCTTTACTTTTAAAAAATTAACAATGATGTGTGAAATTCAAGTTTTTCACAAATAGAAAAAGAATTGACCATGTGCTTAAAGAAAAAGTCGAAACCAGATTTCGCAAGTAGGTGCTAAATTGATTTTTGACCAATGGAAACAACTTGCAAGACCAAAAAGAACTTCGCGAGTCGGTGCGAAAAATCTAATGAGAATAAAAAGGCCCCCGATCAGCGTCAGTCGACCAGTCATTAATGGAAGCAGCAAAGACGACAAACTAAAATGTAACGACAGAAGCTTCAAGCTGACTCGGGCATTCGTCCTCCTTCTCTTTCCTTCTCGTATGCTGATTTCTTTTACTTTTTCTCCATCGAAGGACATTCCTACCAAACAAACATATTCATACGTATGTACGCATATACTCTTTCAACAATTTCTACTGTAACAATATTTAGCGGAACGGAAGTAATTAATTTTATTAATTATTTATTAACTATAAGTAGAAAAATTTTTTAAACAGAAGAAATTACTATTATAAATCAGAAGAAAACATACTGAGAAGATTTTTTTAATTCTCCGTATATGAGCGAAGGTAAAAGAGACGAAAGGCAACAAGTTTTGTTTTCTTTGTAGTTATTCTAAACCTGAGAAGGAAAAAGGAGAAAGAGAGAAGGGAAAGAGAAATAAATTCGTTTTTTTATTTCCAAGGTTAGATAAAACACAGAACAACAGACATTGATAATTTGATTAAAAACGTAAAAACAATTCAGATGCAAGAGACGAAGGTTGAAACGGAAAATTAAGAGAATCAAGCCCACCTACAAAGGTGACAAGTGAAATGAAGGAATTGTCTGGCTAGCATGAATTAGGAAAAAGAAATTGATAAGAAAATAATTTTCTGTCATCAAGGGAAGCTTCAAAAAAATGTCTGTGACCGAAAATACAGATATTGGAAACGCAGATGCGGGAATTCTTATCTAAGTGACAATGTAAACAAAGACGATCTGTGGCCTGTCTGGTTCTTTCAGGCGAAAAGAGGCAAGTTTAGTCATATAGGCTTTATGACAAGTTCAAAAGGTTAACAGTGATTGATTAAAAAAAAACTCAATATTATTTCGTGAAAAAGAAAATTCGCCGGATAAGTCCAGCCCAGAAAAGGGGTATAGAAAGATGACGTCATAAGACAGAGAGGTATCTCATTGGTTCCATGAACCAGCGCTCCGAAAGAGGGAGACGACCAGCAATTGACGTCATGGAAATAAGACTAATCTCATTGGGTAAACCAAAGACAACAACGAGTTGCAGCTAACCTCAGCATTCTATTGGTTGCCGAGATGAGGGGTTAGACACCCAGCGTCCGTCAGCCCCATACCATGGCATGGGCATAAATACAGGGTCCCAAGGGCCGAAAGAGCAGAGTGATCCAACCCGGAACAAGAAATCCACCTCGATTCCGATTCCGAAGACAAACCTACCCATAAACCCAGCACTTCGGCAATTTCTGCAACATTCCGGAGAAAAAGAACCAAAGTCGACTTGACTTGCTGCGAACTTAGAACTCCGTTCGGAGCAAAGCGCTGTGGCTAGCCAGATTTCTCGATTGTTGCTTAGGAGGATACTTCGATTTACTTAAGAGACTTCCGTTCCGTTACCAACTTGATAGGAGCAGGGATTGGGAAATATCCGAATGACTATTATGTTAATTATTTTCTGTCCACGTCTATTGAACAGGTGAAGAGGCTCATCCCTTGTTTCCTATTTAGGATGCGGTTTCCGGTTTTCTCTTTTCCAATCTTCTCACTTTTTTTTTTTCCAATTGGAGTAAATAGACTAAACTATCGCTTGGTTCACACTCCACCCACGTCTATTGAACAGGTGAAGAGGCTCATCCCTTGTTTCCTGTTTAGGATGTGGTTTCCGGTTTTCTCTTTTCCAATCTTTTCACTCCTATGTAGCCCCCTGCACATCAGTGGTGTTACTGCCTTGCTCGGGGTGATATGATGAAAAAAAAAAAAAAGACTTTCTTTTATAACACTTCAGGCGTAGGTCCATTTATTTTTTTGGTGCCATATTTCTTTTTTTAAATTTTTTATTATCCAATTGTATGCACGCTTCCAAGTTTGGTTTGGTTTAGTTCGACAGAGAGACAGCTAGTGGAAAACTCACGTGACTGCCTTGTGATCAATCAGCACAACGTGGAACAAGGGAGATCACCGTGAACAAAGTCAATCTACGACCAGCTATCTGGATCGAAATCAACAGCGACCGACCCGGCGAAGTGTCATACTACTACGAACATTTTTTACAAATTTGATACCCATAACTTTATTATTCAACACGAACTCTACCCTTAACGTCTTAATAATGTCCCTAATTGCACATTAACTTCTGTGTTATTTTTTCCTATTAATAAATCTCTACTTCAAAATGAGAAATGTATATTTTAGTCTTACACTATTCCACACTATTGTACACATTTCAACCTGCAACCAACCTTCTGAGGATGATAACTCTGCTAATGGTAATTCTGGATAAAAACTTGTAAGCTGTAGAAAGTTCGGTTATGTAGGATACAAGGCCGAATCAAAGAAACATTAACCATCTTCCTATAACTACAGTGGTGACCCCCGATGTACAAGGAACACGCACTCTACGTCTTCACTGGTGACTCCCGACGGTTGAAAGGAACACGCACCCCATAGCTTCAGTTCTTTATTTATTTCCTTCAATTTCTTTTTCTAGGATGTAAGCTCTTCGTTGCGTATTATTATTTTATAAATATTTTGTAGGCGTGTTTAATGTTTATGTAGCCATTGTACTCTGTATTAGAAATTTTAGTGGACACGACAAGACGTTAAACACTTCTTTCTTTTTCGTTCGTTCTTTATGAATTTCCTTCGTTCTTTTTTCTTACTGAAACCAAGTAGCATTTCTGATATGTCTTTTTTGTCTTTCCACGCGATCAAAACGTCCATTATTTATGAGATATTTTGTAGAGCTTAACGTACTAGCGTGTTAACTTAAGGAGGGACAAAGCGAATTATAAGATTACTATCTCTGTCCCTTAACAGTTAACTTCGTACAATTTTAGTGTAAACCTGACTAGTATATTTTAAAAAAGATATTTTAGCATAAATCGTTCAAATATAAGCAAAAATTAGAATAAAATTGCACAGACTGTCATATCTTTTAATAGATGCTATCTGTAAATTTAAGGACATTTATGATTCCATTTAATGCGCGGCTATGTCACGAGTATGGCGATTCTGCTTCAGTACACAGTAAATTGCCTTATGACGTTTTGTAGCACGGAGTAGTAGCTCCAGGGTCTTGGGAAATCCAGTTCTGCGAACACGGAACTGATACGAATACTGGTCCCTCTCGGGATTTTTTACAGTATGATTCACTTTGTACACGGCATGGGGGTCACTCGAGGTGGAGAGTTACGTTAAGGGTTATTTTATATGGATAGGAGGTGAAGATAACGGTTGATTCTAGACTTGAACGGGTTGAGATTGTAATGGTCAGGGAAACATCCTCTTGGGAGGTTTTTGTCCTCCACAGGATCGTGGTTCGTGAGAAGAAACTGTTTCAGTGGAACTTACTTCTCACTGATGGAATATGGGGGGGGGGATGTGGGTGGTTTGCTACTATGTAAGTGGCATGGCGGGTACTAACGGTGAAGGTGAAATCTGGTGGAACCAGGTGATACAGTTCATCCGATTATTCTCTATGGTAGTAGCGATTGAACAGTGAGAAACTAGTCACATCTTGCCTGAGAGAGAGAGGGGGGAGAGAAAGGTTAGAGCGTGGACAGTAATTCTTCTTCAAAAAAGCCTTGGAGAAGCTTTTGAACTCTATCAAAACTGAAAAGTGAGGTCTGAGCAGCTCCTGCCCAGTTGTTTACTGCTGTTAGAACCTGACGCAGGAGGATGGCAATAACGAGGCAACGGATTGAAGATATATTTACACCATGCTCCTATACGCAGTTTTTATTTGTTTTGTTTGAGTTTTGTTTAACGGCATATCAACCTATGTGGGTTATTTAATGCCAAAAAGGTGGGGTTTAAAGGAAAATGTTTAATGTTCGGTTATAGTGAGGTTGATATAGTCAGATTTTAATTAAAAAAATGTTTTTATTGCTTTTTATTTTAGAAAACTGAAAATATCTTCTAGTTTTGCATTCAAAATTGTTTTGTTAAGAATGATTTTTTCCTTCAAAAATCAGTTATCGTAACAATTTTTTTCTTCAGAAATGAATTCTTGGTAATAGTTTTCTTTAAAAAATGTATATTTTTCACTAAAAGTCTATGTTTATGTATACATTTCTTTAAAAGTCTATTTTTATACTTTCATAGTGTTTTGAACCCAGTTTGAGACTTAACTATTTGCCCATAGCTGGGACCCTAACAGGTGCTACCTCTCCGGGTCAGGGTGGACCTGAGAACAACAGCAATTAAAAGGTGGTTCCATGCTTCTCACAATCTCCCAATCAGAGGCCTTGCTACCGGATGCAGATAAGGGTCATACCCAGGACCACAGTTATTATAAATACAGTTAAGCAACACGGCAGTTTTAGGGAAAATGGAACGAAAAAAAAAAAAAACAACAAAAAAATCGTATACTTAACATCAAAGGTGACAGTTGAAATTTCTAGGGCAAATATTGGGGAAAGGAGGCTTGGAAAATTTAACACAATAGGATATAAAGAATATAAGAAGTACAAAGGAAAAGAGCAAGTAACCTACCAAACGAGCTTTTATAAATGGGTGGCAGATAGGAAATTGGAGGGGTGGTAAAAAGACTAACATTGCTAAGAACTACAAAAGATAAGAACTAGTGGAGAGCCATGATCAACCTACCTAATGAGCTTTTATAAATAGATGACAGAACAGGGAATGGAAGGGTTGTAAAAAGACAACCATTGCTAAGAGATATAAAGGATAGAAAGTTGTGGAGAGCTATGACCGCCCACGTCCTGAAAGGGGCATAACACACAGAAGAATATATATATAGTCAAGTTGAGGTTAGTTTTACTCATCTCCTGAAATGTGTATATGAAACCTTGGTCCATTTCATTAACATACATTTTATTCATCTCTTCGTGATACAATATGGATCTTCTCTGGGGCAGGTGATAATGCTCGTTAACCGATTAATGAACTGAAGGAGTAAATAAGTGATGTAATGAATAGGTAATGAATATGTGAACACCTTGGTTCCCCCTCACTGGAATGTGATTGGCTGGTGTCAGCCATAAATATAGACTAAGGCCAGGACATCCATAAATCCAGAGATCTATTGATCTTTCACCAGAGATCTTCCACGAGAGACCTACAAGTCTTCCACTAGAGATCTGCGTCTACTGACTACGCCTACGTCTCAGGATACTGCATACGACGAGTACCGTCCATTACGTCTAAGTACTAGATTGTTCTACCCGGTTACATTTGCCTTAACCACTTAACTACCTCGAATGATATATATATATATATATATATATATATATCTCCCTTTCCGGAACATAACAATAAGTAAAGAAGATTAGTGTTCTGTGTGACCACCTTTTATTATGGCGCGCACAGTTAGTAACTAATAAAATCAACCAACCTTGATTGGTTGATTTTGTCGCAATACACTTTTTGGTTTATTTTCTTTTCTGAGATGTGTTTCAGTCAGTTTTTGCTTGGTTACTTTTTTGTTGCTCCGCATCGATAGAGTTATTTACAGATTGCGAGTTTGTGAAGAAAGGAGAAGAGAAAAAGTATTTTTTGGGTAGTCATCTATGAATATGTGAGATGTTTTGTATTTGAATGTTTGTCATTTTTTATGTGTTTGCTACAAGGCAGAACTTAAAAGGTCAGACGATTATTAGGCAAATGAATAAAAAAAAACAACTTTAAAGCGTAAATCAGTTACCAAACAATAAATCTAAACTCGATACAATTTTAAATGTTAAAAGAATGCTTAGATGTAAATTACATTATGTAAATGTTTCTCAAACGTAATCGTTTGAAGCACGGAATTAATAACCTATTTAATTTTAATTGCATATAGATAATTACTAAGATGTGGATGTGACATATGGCCAAGGTTTTATGTGGAGAACCCGAACGCGAACGAACGGGCAAGGGTTAAAAATTACCCAGTCCTCGCAACCGTAGGTTGCGCTGGCCTGGCGGCAACCACAGATCCACCTCTTTTGTGCAGCCTCAGGACACTATTACCCGGGACCGGCATTTCATAGTATAATTTTTCTCAGATGCATGTCTGTCTTCGTACAGAGATACAACGGAGCCGCACTCTGCCCCATTACGAAGATGCGACTGAAAGATGATGATCTCCACCCACCAAAAAATGACAAGTTAGTGTTTTAATTGCGTATGTCTTTCTTTTTTTTTTTTAAAACTAGCAATATGTTGTAACCTAAAACATTTACTGAATTAGAAATAACCAAAACGGAGGTTGGATAATAAAATAGTAATTTTATAATATCAACAAAATACAATACTCGACAGCTGCGTAATCACTGCTAGACAGCAATATTCCCCCTCACAATAGTGTTCAACGTATTGATGAGGATTGCGACATACCCATTAATGTTCATAGGTACGCCCCATCTTATATTTACTAAGCACTGAGTCAATATCTTTTCATTTTCGGGTTAATGTCGATTCGTTTTGAATCCTTTCTTTTCCTCTTTGTCTTTTTCAGATTTTTGTTTCGGGAGCTTTTCCAGGAACGAGACATCAGATGTATCAAAAATAACTTCCATGGGCTCAACATCCACTGGATTTATGGTGGGATTACCGGTATGAACTTGGGTAATTGTCGTTCAGTATCAGAAGGAATAGTAGTAGCAGTCGCTTGTGAAAAGCTACAACTTGAAATAAAGTTCTGTAAGCAATCAATTACAGTCACCATAAAACATAACAACATATAAAAGAGAAGGGTTTTTTTTTGTTTTTGTTTTTAATCATTTCACCCCGAGCAAGGCAGAAACGCCACTGATGTGCAGGGGGTTACATAAATGTAGAAAGATTAATTAGAAAAGAGTGAGGAGTACAAGCTAGTTAGAAAGGAACAATAGAAAGCTGAGAAAGCAGGTGCAATGACAGATACATGGGCGGAGAGAAAGTGAAGATTATACAGGGGAGGGGAGAGAGCTAGAGTCCAGTGGTTAGTAGGTGAGTATTAACTTTGCTTTTAAATTTCTGGAGGTCGTAGCCGTCAGGAAAGCAAGAATACGGGAGTGAGTTCCACAGGCGGGAAGTGCGAGAGAGGAAGCTGCAGGAGTAGAATTGTCGTCTGCGTTTGGCTAACCTGACTGTGAATGGGTGGGACCCAGTTGCCAGTCTGGTTGCACGGGTAAACACCTGTTGAGGAGGCATCAGTGACTTAAGCTCATCCGAGCAGAAGCCATGAAAGTATTTATAGAAGAGACAGAGGGTGGCCACATTTCGACGATGGGAAAGTGGCTGCAGTCGAGTCGCCAAATCAGTACCTATCACATTACAGACTCTCCTTTGGAGCTTGTCAAGAACACTGAGGAGAACGGCAGGGGCACCTGACCATAAATGGCAGCAGTACTCCATGCACGGACGGATGGTTGACTTGTATATATTCAGGATGGATTCAGGTGGAAAAACATCCTGGATCGACGTTTAGCTGAAATACTTTTATACAAGGCACAAAAATAACACATATAATGTCTCTTGATTTTACACGCACAAAGTCCGTTCTTAAAATGTTCATTTGAAAGAAAGGAAAGAAATAATTTTATAAAAGGAATTAAAGTTTCTCTTTGTGAATACTTAAGTTTTTGCGGTACTGGTCCCTGGAGATGAAAGAGGAGGTCAATAATTTGTAGGTGTAATCCGATATCTTCTTTAGTGAATGAAACACTGACAGCAATTAAGGATTGGTGGCGCAAAGGAGTTGATGAGAAAGACATAGCGACATTGACTGTCGGTATACTTCAAAGCTTTCTGGCGAGAAGTCGAATTCGATGTTCTTTTAACTGTCTCCAAGGGGCTCCGAATGGGTGTGCTGAAAGGATTCGTTGGATATGGCGCGGGGCCTTTTGATTGGTGGAAATTACTTTTTATATTGTTTTTATTTTTTGGTTTTCCACCGGAACTTATGCCTCGAGCCTATGTGTACCTTTTCCGGTCCTTTGACTCTACTGATTATTTGGATGATAGTTCTATTTTCCCGTCGTCTTTCCCCATTTGATACATTCGATAAAAAGAACTTTTGACCCACTTGGTGAAATTTATCTCCAGTTTTTTGTACCGTATGTTCGATTTTTTTTCTTATTTGGTATCAACTTGTCAAAGCGCACGCAGACGTAATTTCTGCTGGAGCCATGGCTGCAGACGTATTTGTATTTGTTGTAAGCCGATTCACTTGTAAAAATTGTTGAAATACTGCATCCGAGGACCCACCGACAGATATTTTTAGGGCCCTCTTAATAGTATCCACAAAACGCTCTGCCTGGCCGTGGCTTTTAGGAAGGTAAGGGGCATTTGTTATGTGCCCTAACACAAAGATTTTACAAACTTCCTTAAATTCTTTTGATGTAAATTGGGTGTCGTTATCAGAAATAATCGAATTTGGTACAGCAAACCTGGCGAACAGATTGTGTAGAAACCCAATTATACTCCCGTGGTTGATTTCTCAATACCTCTGGAAAATCTGTCTACAACAATCAAATGATATGAATCATTAAATGAATATGCAAAATCAATATGCTGAAGTGACCATGGGCGGTCAGTTTCTGGTTACGGATTGAACTTTATTGGTGATGCTTTAGCTGCCAAGCACAACCTTTGCAAGATTTTTACCAAACTTTCGATGTCTTCTTCATTCATGCTTCGCTAGTATACATAATTTCTCATTATGCTTTTCATTCTGGATATACCAGGGTGTTCAGTGTGAAATTCTTTAAGGATTCGTTTCTGTGGTGATAAAGAAAGGTACCACCACTCTCTCGATGTACAAGAGAACATCATTACAATTGAATACACCTCGGATTCTGTTTTACCCCTGTAATCCAACACTTTATTTTTTCCAAAGTCACAGGTAGTTCCCACACGGTATTGCATTGTACATTTTTATCTCTAATTTCGCTGGTAGAAAAGCAATGACCGCTTCTTCCAAATGTTCATTTTTTTTTTTTTAGCGTGTGGGGGAGAGGATATGTCTGGACAATACGTACGCGTGACTTAATTTACTTGATGATAAGAATTCTATCCTGAAATCGTAATTTTCTAAGATAAATCCCCATCACTGTAACTCATTAGCTGTATGGATTGGTAAGCATTCTTTGGACCCATCAATGGTTTGTGATCCGTTTTTAAGCTAAATCTTCTTCCATGGAAGAATCTATGAAATTTCGTAAGGGTGAATACAATCCATAACCTCTTCTTTTCTGTCACGGAATAATTCTTTTCGGCTGAATGAAGCATCCTGGATGAGTTTTTTTTTAAAATCATTTCACCCCGAGCAAGGCGGAAATGCCACTGATGTGCAGGGGGCTATATAAATGTAAAAAGATTAATTAGAAAAGAGTGAGGAGTACAAACTAGTAAGAAAGGAACAATAGAAAGCTGAGAAAGCAGGTGCGATGACAGATACATAGGTGGAGAGAAAGGGAGTGTTATACGGGGGTGGAGAGAGAGCTAGAGTCCAGTGGTTAGTAGATGAGTATTGACTTTGCATTTAAATTTCTGAAAGTATTTATAGAACAGACAAAGGGAGGCCACATTTCGACGATGGGGAAGTGGCTGCAGTCGAGCCGCCAGATCAGTACCTATCACATTACAGACTCTCCTTTGGAGCCTGTCAAGAACACTGAGGAGAACGGCAGGGGCGCCTGACCATAAATGGCAGCAGTACTCCATGCACGGACGGATGGTTGACTTGTATATATGCAGGATGGATTCAGGTGGAAAAAACATCCTGCATCGACATAGTGACCCAACCTTCTTAGCAGTAGATTTTGCTATGGATTCAATATAGTGGTTCCATTTGAGGTCTGAGGACAGGGTAAGTCCGAGGAGGCGTAGTGTATTGCTCTCCGGGAGAATCGCTTGGTCCATGCTTATGGGAGGCAGAAGAGGTTGCCTGTAATGGTTGACAGACAACAGCTTGGTCTTAGATGAATTGAAGTTGACAAGCCACTTCTTGCCCCAGTTCACCACAGAGTGTAGATCCCGTTCAAGGTCAGCAGCGAGATTATGTCTGTCCGCCACGACAGGTTTCTTACTGGTGCGGGAGTATATTGTAGTGTCATCTGCGTAGATGCTTACTTGGGACTTGATCTCATCTGGGAGGTCGTTGATGAAAATAAGGAAGAGCGTCGGGCTCAGGATAGAGCCCTGTGGGACACCAGCATTCGTGCTGTAGGACGAAGAGGCACGCCCATTCAGAACGACCTTCATTTGGCGGTTATTTAAGAAAGATTGGATTAGGTCAAGCAGGCGACCGGTAATACCATAACCGCATAGTTTGCATAGGAGGCCAGAGTGCCAAACCCTGTCGAAAGCCTTGGAGATGTCCAGAGCAACCGCGTGAGCCTCGTCAGACTCATCAAGGGCCTGTAGCATGTACTCCATTAATCGAATCGTCTTCGAGTTTATGCATAATACTGGCTCTTATTCTGGATGAACTAGCGTCAATTGCTACGATTATTTCTTTGTTTGAATTGTAATGCATTAAAAACAAATTGTTATTTTATTTATTTATTGTTTTTATAATCGTGTGACAAGGCATTTTACTGCCACTGTTGTGCAGGGGGTTACATAGGAATGTTATGAGAAAGAGTGACAGGTTACAGGGGGAGTCAGGAAGAAGGTATGAGAAGGAAGAAAATACTGGAGAAAAGGGCATGAGAGAGAGGATGCAAGTTAGTGATGACTATTGACTTTACATTTGAATTCTTGAAGATTGTAGTTGTCGGGAAAGCAAGTAAGCGGAAGGGAATTCCACAGAAGCCGTGAAAGTATTTGTAGAAGCCACACTGCGTCGGTGAGAAAGCGACTGCATCCTAGCTGCCAAGTCGGGATCGATCGCATTTACAGATTCTCCGTTGGATTTTGTCAAGGACCCCTGGGTGGATAGCAGGAGTACCCGACCAGATATGGCAGCAATATTCAATGCACGGGCGGATGGTAGATTTGTATAGCATTCTTTCAATTCTTTTTTTCAAATTCTTCCTGGCACCCGTCGTCCACACCCATTTCGGAGTCTTTTTTTAAAAATAATTCTTTTAACGGAGCTCGAAAACAATGCATATTTGGTACAAATACGCTATAATAACTTGCCAAACCCAGGAAATCTTGTAGTCAGCTGACATTTTCAGGAGCAGGTATGTATTTTATGGCACTGCCTCGTGCGGGCTCTGGTCTTCTGTCATTTGCATCACTTATTTGTCCCATATATTTGATTTTATTATTAAAAATCACATTTTTCGTTTTCCAGCTTGAGTCTATATCTATTCTTCATCGGAAACATGTGTTCTTGTGGGTTTTCACTTTTCAACAACATATCGCCCAGATAAGCGACTGTAAAATCAAGTCCATTCAGCATCATATTCATTACTTGCTGAAAAATAGCTGGGGCTACCTCTACACCAAAAGCCAAATGACTAAAATTATACAGTTATCGATGTGTGCTTATCCTAAGTAATTTGGAACAGTCATCGACCATTACAATCTGCAAATACGTGTCGCTTAGGTCGATTTTCGAAAATATCGGATCCCCGCTAACTTACATAAAAACCTCTTCCGGCCCCGAAAGTTGGTATTGATGACTTCCGAGGCCATCGTTCAAGCCCGTGGAGAAATCCCTGCAGACTCGTTCTCTTTAGACTTTTCTTTATGTATACCGTTAGTAAACCCATTCGCTATAGTCAACTATCGATAAAACACCCATTTTTTCGAGTCTGTGAAGCTCGTCATCGATCTGTTTTAACGCTGCAAAGGGTACATTCCTTTTCTTTTTTAAAATCAGTTGTACATACCTTTAGTTCGAGTTTAGCTTACATTTTATTGCACCTGCCTAGAACACCTGAAAATATCTCCATAAACTTAATTTTCAATTCTTACCTTAAACTTTCTGCTTTGTTGGTAAAAACTAACTTTTGGTAAAACGAACTGATTAGACTGTTTTTTTAATCATTTCACCCCAAGCAAGGCATTCCACTGCCACTATTGCGCAGGGAGTTACATAGGGGAAGGTGAAGAAAAAGAGAGGTTAGATATAGGAAATGTCAGAAGGAGGGTGATAGACGGGTAAGGATACCGAGGCTGAGGGTTGGGCAGATGGGAAGAGTGTTTGAGAGAATGGATGCGAGTCAGTGTGTTAGAAGGTGTCTGTTGACCTTACATTTAAACTCCTGGAGATTGTAGCTGTCGGAGAAGCAATCATGTGGAAGGGAATTCCACAGTCGGGAAGTGCGAGAAAAGAAGCTGTTGGAGTAGAAATTGCGGTTACATCTTATCGGTTTCACTGTAAAAGGGTGGGACCTAGTTGCTAATCTAGTATCTCGTGAAAATTCGTACCTAGGGGGCACCAGTTATCTAAGTTCATCGGAGCAGAAGACGTGAAAGTATTTATAGAAGAGGCACAGGGAGGCCACGTCACGCCGGTGAGAGAGTGACTGCAGGCAGTCTGCCAAGTCGCTATCGATCACATTACAGACTCTCCGTTGTATTTTGTCAAGAACCCTGAGGAGAATAGCAGGGGCACCCGACCAGATGTGGCAGCAGGATTCAATACACGAGCGGATGGTAGATTTATATATGTGAAGGATAGATTCAGACGGAAAAAACTTCCGGGCCATGCATAGAGAACCGACTTTTATAGCAGCGGATTTAGCAATGGAATCGATATAGTCATTCCACTTGACGTCCGCTGAGAGTGTGGGGCCAAGGAGGCGTAGTGTTTTACTCTCTGGGAGGCAAGCCTGTTCCATGTTAATGGGAGGTAGGTGCGATTGTCTATGGTGGTTAATTGATAGCAGCTTTGTTTTAGAAGCATTAAAATGTACGAGCCATTTCTTACCCCCAGTCCACTACAGATTGGAGGTCCTTTTCAAGCTCGGCTGCGAGGTTCGCTTTGTCGCTCAAACCAGATTTTCGGTCAAGGCTAGAGTAAATTGTGATGTCATCGGCGTACATACCTACTTTGGGAACTTATGGCATCAGGGAGATCATTAATGTAGATCAGAAAGGACCTAGGATAGAGCCTTGAGGGACACCAGCGTTCGTATGGTAGATCTGGGAGGCATGTCCGTTTAATACCACCTTCAATGTGCGGTTAGAGAGGAAGGACTGGATTAGGTCAAACAAATGTCCAGTTATACCATAGCTCTACAGTTTGCGTAGAAGGCCAGCATGCCAGACTCTGTCGAACGCTTTAGAGATATCCAAGGCAACGGTTCGGGCTTCACCATTCTTGTCAAGAGCCTGGTATATGTACTAATTGATGGTCATTAGCATATCAGCAGTAGACCTGGTGAAGCGGAAGCTATACTGTTTGTCCGAGAGGAGCTTGTGGGCTGTGACATGCTGGACTACCTCGGCGTTGATAATGGTTTCGAACACTTTGTCAAAGATCGGAAGAAGGCTGATAGGGCGGTAATTTGCGGGGTCCGAGGGTTCTCCAGTGTTCTTAAATATAGGAACTACAGAGGAAGACTTCCAACAGGTAGGAAAGCAGGAAGCAGATAGGCAGAAGTTGTAGATCTTAGAGAGGACAGAGGAGAGTTCAGGGGCACATTTCTTCAAGACTATGATTGGGATTACGTCCCCTCCGCTCGCTTTGTGAGGGTCAAGTTTTGAGATTATCTTAGAGACCAGCGAGGGTGTAATGTGGACGTCATTCAGCTGAGCCTCAGTTCTAGGTGGGCAGTCGGGTGTAGAAACTCCAGACGAGTCCAGTCTCGAAATGGTCGAGAATCTGCGAGCAAAGCATTCAGCCTTGTCCGCTGAGGAGGCGAGGACCTCAAATTCATTGATTAGTGGGGGTATTGAGGACTTGCTCTTGTTAAGCACGCTTTTACAGAGTCGCCAGTAGTCTTTGGTGCCGAACTTAGAGGATGCTATGCGTTGCTTCATTCTGGCAGCAAACAACATCTTAGCTTCGTTAAGTATCTTTTTACACCTATTACGAGCTGAGGCGAAAAGGCGCCTGTTTTGTCCGACGCATAGCTACGATAGAGCCGGAAGAAATGATTCCGGTGGGTGCCATTACCCACCGGAATCATTTCTTCCGGCCGAGCAAGCGGGTGAGAACCATGGACACGAATGAGATTTAAGCTGAAATTTCCTGGCAGGGATGAAAGCATCTATGCCAGCCTTAACCCAGGAGGAGACCTCGGATGCACAGTCTTCGACGGGAAGACTAAAGACGTTGTTCCAAGGAACGTCACAGAGGAAGTCTCGGAACGAATCCCAGTCTGCTCTTTGGTAGCAGTAGGATATTCTACTGGTCTGGGTTTCTTGGGTAGGGTGGGAGTGAAATGAAATGTTGACGGAAACTACGGTGTGATCAGAGTTTCCGAGAGGGCAGAGCTGTCTGGTAGTGCAAGAGTTTGGAATGGAAGTGAAGTAGAGGTCTAGTAGTGAGTTCCTTCCTTTAGGGTTACTGGAGAAACGCGTGGGGAAGTCCACCACTTGCGTAATGGATTGGGTGACTGAAAAATTCATGGTGTGGACACCAGCAAGGTCGGTGACAGAATTCTCCAGCCACTTGGTGTGGTGGGCGTTCCATAACTTAAACTGCTCTATCCAGTTTGTTCAAAAAAGTTATTTGTATTTTTCATTACAAACAGTCTTAATTTCAACGTTTTTTATTCAACGTCACATTTGTAATAAATTCTCCTTCGAATTTTATTTTCTGTCCTGTAACACTACGAGCAATTTTCTTGTCACCATTAACACTGATTTTCCAATTTTCTTGCATGTATATACATTTATTGTACTTAAGTAGAATCTGCTATCCAATCGTAATTTAATACCTTTGTTAAGGATTTTTACCTGCACAAATTTTCTTTTATTCCAACCGGCAGATTCATATGCGTTAGTAACTTTAACGTAATTGTTCACTCATTTTCTTATATCCTTTTCTTTTGTAACGAAAACATTCTTTATTTTTGTGTGGACAGTCATTATAAAAATGTAGATCACCACATGAGTAACATGGGTTAGGAGTAATGTTTTTCTTCTCCTTCACATTATTTTTTGATGCACATGTTTAATGTGCAACACACTGCTTACTTCGATTTCCTTAGCGTCTTGTCGAACATTTATAAACCTCTGACAATCCTCTGCTTGGTTTCGTAAAATCAGATTGGGCTCAGTTTCAAGTTTATTTAAATCCATTCTACTGATTTCAGCATCTTTTGTTGACACCAAACCTTGAACAAATATCAGGCATATAAAATTGTCAGCGCTTAATTCTACCAGTTTCACCCCTTTACAATCGTTCATAATGCTAGTGAACGTTGTGAAATTGTCATCTGCCTTTTTTACTAAGTTCATGCATTTCCATCTTTTATGGAACAATGGTGTCTTTGGGCTGAACACCCCAGAAAGCAAAATAACCGTTTCTTTAAACGCTAGATCACTAGTTTTCGTCGGTAATATGCAATTTACGACAGCACTTAGTTTTCTTAACACAAGTCTAACCTTTTTGTGGTCGGGCCAGTTTGCACAGTCTATTTTGTAAAGGTTCTCGTATCTACGGAAATACGATGATAATATTACCTCTCTTTCTGCCTTATATTTAAATTCCGCAATCGCATTTACGATAGTATTTTGTGAAAAAGCACCTGAATCTTCGTTCATGTTACTCATTAACATTTTCCGTTGTTGTTCTATAAACAATTCTTCGAAAATTGTTGTATTACATCGAAATAACGCAGAACACAATTTTGATTTCTCAAATGCTAGTTTAATTAAAAAGAACGTAACCTTCTAAGGAGAAAGTACTTTGAAAAATATATTAATAACATTACTACCAACTATAAACACGCGATTAAAACATTACATTGCTTCTGCATTTTCCACAAATATATAATTCATATATCTGAAATACCAATAGATACTATTCAATAATTTTAAAGATAGTTCCTTATATTCTTAACATTGTAATATTGTTTTCTCTATTAAAACTATATTCTATTTTATTTCATAACTAATTTATGTTTTCTCCCTATTTTCCCTATTATTATGTATATTTTTATCACTATTATTATTATTATATTTCGATTTCTGCTTTGGTCTCACTACCAACCAAGTCTGCGGGGAAACCTAAGGCAGGTAGTGGCGTGTTGTTATGACTCCATTTCATGTTTTTCTGTCTTCCCTATCATCCCCAGCATTACATAGATAACGTTTTCCTTAGTGTGTGGGCTGTACTTAATAAGACAATTATTATTATTATTATTATTATTATTATCACGATAGTTGTTTATTATTATTATTATTTGTTTTATTATTATTATCATCATCAGTTTTATTATTATTATTATTATTATTATGTCATTTTTCATCATATTTCGATTTCTGCTTTGGTCTCACTACCAACCAAGTCTGCGGGGAGACCTAAGGCAGGTAGTGGCGTGTTGTTATGGCTTCATTTCATGTTTTTCTATCTTCCCTATCATCCCCAGCATTACATAGATAAAGTTTTCCTTAGTGTGTGGGCTGTACTTAATAAGACAATGTTTTGTATATCTCTTAAGCTGGGGTTTCCAGGGATTCTTTCAATGTGTTGTTTTGTTCCATTTTTTATTATTCCAAGTGCACCTACTATCACTAGCACAACTCTTGTTTTCAATTTCCACATTTTTTCTATTTCAATTTCCAGGTCTTTATATTTTGACAGTTTTTGAAATGCCTTGATTGCTATGTTACAATCCGCTGGACAAGCCATATCAATTAATAGACAAGTTTTCTCCTTCTGGTTTTTAACAATAATGTCTGGCCTGTTTGCTTCAATTTTTCTGTCTGTGTAGATGGTGTAATCCCATAGAATGGTTACATCTTCTATTTCTGTAACCGGTGCTGGATGATGTTCATACCAGTGTTTGTTTACAGCTTTTCCATAATGTTTGCACATTGCCCAATGTAAATATTGCCCAACTCTATCGTGGCGATTTTTATATTCGTTTGGGGCAAGCACAGAACAGCCTGAGATTAGGTGGTCTATTGTTTCTTGGTGTTTATCACAAAACCTGCATTTTGGATCCATATTATTATGCATAATATTTGCCTGAAAGTTTCTCGTGAAAAGACTTTGGTCTTGTGCTGCAAGTATAAATCCTTCAGTTTCAGACTTTAATCCAGATGCACGTAACCATCGATGAGTATTAACTTTATCAACATTGGATTTATTGGCACGTACTGGATATTGGCCATGCAGAGGTTTGTCTTGCCAGCGCTGTTTCATCTTTTCAAGAGCTTTATCTTTGGCTTTCATTTTCATATTTTTTGCCGCAATAGTTGGTTCTTGGCTACTGTTTTGCTTTTCTACAGAATCTACTAACTGTAAATCTTGTTTGAATTTACTGCCTTCTTTTATTATTGAATATTTTTTCTTTCTTTCTTCATGTTGCCTTACTAATTGTATCATCCAATCCTTTGTTGTTTCTATGTATGTTAGTAAGCCAATAGTTGTTGTCTTGTATGACAATTCCAGCTGAATAAGACCTCTTCCACCTTCTTTACGGGGTATGTATAGACGATCTACATCAGCCTTTGGATGATGCATCTTATGCTTAGAAAGAAGCTTTCTTGTTTTAGCATCCATTCGCCTGATGTCGTTTAGAGTCCAGTTTAAGATGTTGAAACTTTATTGGACAACTGGGATTGCAAGGCTATTAATGGCCATAACTCTGTTCTGAGAATTCAATTCAGTTTTTAATATCATTCGTAGCCTTCTATAGTACTCTTTACGCACTATTTCTTTCATTTTTTTATGGTGAATGTTTTCACTCTCATTTACACCTAGGTATTTATAAGCTTCTTCTGGTTTCAATTCTTTTATTGTTACAGCAGGGTCTAAGCTAATTGGGGATGTTTCTTGTATTGATCCCCGTAAAGCTGTAGCTTTAGCACATTTATTCAAATTGAATTTCATTCCAATGTTTTCGCTGAAGCATTTTACAGTTTGCAGAAGACCTTCCAGCTCATTATCATTCTTAGCATATAGCTTTAAGTTATCCATGTAAAATAGATGGCTTATTTTCTTTTGGCCTATTTTATAACCACATTCTGTCTTATTAAGTTGACTGGTTAGTGCTATTAATGATATGCAGAATAGTAATGGAGACAAAGAATCACCTTGAAATATACCTCTGTTGATGTTTATTTCATCAGACTTATAGGTTCCATTTATATGATTGAGGTAAAGGGTTGTTTTCCATATAGACATGCACTGTTTAATGAAATTGATGATGACGAGTGATATCTTGTATATTTAAAGTCTTTAAAATCCAGGAATGTGGCACACTATCGAATGCCTTACGATAATCTATCCAGGCAGTACTAAGATTTTCTTTGTACTATAGCAGTTTTCCAGGTTTCGTTGCTGTCATTCATACATAATAACGTTACCGAGATATACACACACATAATTATTTAGTTTAAATACGCTTGACACGCATTATTTTCGCTTAAGTATACTGACATTCATATAATTAATATCCAATGTTTTATTACACGTGGCACACACAATTAAACAGGCAAAGTTTTTTTCCGCTACATTTAATATTTATCCATTGCTTTATTACAGGTGACACGTATCTGACCAATGAAATCATACCTCAATCATCATACTGTCTCCGTGGATTTGAAAAGATTTTTTAAATCATTCCTCTTTAAAAAAATCTCTGAAGAAGCTTGTTAAAGTGAAACATGTTAGATTAAAGTAGGTACCTCCACTTTTCAGTATAAATTTTCGATACCTGATTTTAAAATGAAATTTTTAAAATAAATAAGTTATATTTTAGGTTTAAAATTAGTTTTAATTGAAAGTCAAGAGATTAAATTTAGTAATTCCAGTAAACAAAATACACTGGCGTATTTTAAAGCGAAATTATATTGATTGGAATCTAAAATATTTCAGATTAAAAAAAAAAATTAAAAGTACCGCCATTTTATTGATTGATGACAGATTTTTAAACAGTAGCCACATTCCTGTTTTAAAAATCTGGCAAAAATAAAATATACATCGCTGACACGTTATTGAAATTAATTTTTTCAGTTAAAACTTACCTTTATCTGTTTTCAAACAAAAGTACTTGCTTACTCTCTGAAATATTTGCTATAGCATTTTATTAGCTAAGGTAATCCGATATACGCCGGCTATCTCAAGTGCCGAGTGACATAATGACAACCGGAAGTTATAAACAAGGCTAAAGTAGGGAGGCCGGAGGCGACAAAATTATACGAATGTAATTTTTTTATGTAAGGGAAGACAACCCTTTAATCACGTCACCTTGTAATGATAAATATCACGTACGGCCAACCGTAAAAATGCACACAATTAAAATGTTTTAATTATTTTTAAAATCCAATGGCTCAATCATTTGTATTATGCTTTTACATTTTCGATTAGTAATTGTAGTCCCTATGCATTAATTACATAACCTAGCCGGACACGTTGAGGAAGAAATTTAACAATAATTTTAAACTTTTTATCAATAATTTTTAAATATAATTAAAAAATTTTAAAAAAATGAAAATAATTCTTATAAAAATTCATTATTCATTGAAATTTTGTTTCTTTTCAGGCTATGATACGCTTAATTTATATTGTTCATGAAGTTTATCCACATAGAAATTAGCATAATTATTGCATTTTTCGCAATTCGGACCAATTTTTTAGAAAAGGAGCTCTATTGGAGAAAAAAAAAACTGTTGATTAGCATTCTCCAATGACTCCTGAATTTAATTATATTAGGCTTATTATGGATAAAATTCGAATTTTTAAGCATTTGTGGAAATTAATTGGTGGGAGTAACAGGCCCGATGCTCTTTCTAATCTTCATAAATGATCTCCCAGACGTGATCAAATCCCAAGTAGGCATCATTTACTCCCGCATAAGTAAGAAATCTGGCGAGGCGGACAAACATAACTTCGCTGCTGAGCTTGAGAAGGACCTCCATTCAGTGGTGGACTGGGGTAAGATGTGACTCGTAAATTTTAATGCTTCTAAAACGAAACTCCTATCTGTTAACCATCACAGGAAATCACTCCTGCCACCCTTAAGCATGGACCAAGCAAGTCTCCCTGAAAGCAATACTGCCCCTCCTTGGCCTTACCCTATCTGCCGACCTCAAGTGGAATCATTACATTGAATCAATAGCTAAATCTACTGTTAAGAAGATTGTGTCGGACCAGGAATTTTTTTCCGCCTGTATCCATCTTGCACATATACAAATCAACCATCCGACCGTGCATGGAACATTGTTGTCATATCTGGTCAGGCGCCCCTGCTGTTCGTCTCAGTGTTCTTGACAGGCTCCAAAGGAGAATCTGTAATGTGACTGGTCCCGACCTGGCAGCTTCATTCAAGCCGCTTCCCTCTGTCTCTTCTATAAATATTTTCATGGCTTCTGCTTTGACGAGCTTAGGTCACTGGTGTCCCCTCTACAAGAATTTAATCGGGCAACCAGACTGGCAAATGAGTCCCACCATTTTACAGTTAGATCAACGAAATGCAGGCGACAATTCTACTACATCAGTTTCTTTTCTCGCGCTTCTTGCCTGTAGAACTTTCTTCCATATACTTGCTTTCCTGACGTCTACAACCTCAAGGAATTTAAATGTAAAATCAATTCTCATCTCTTATCCATTTAACTTCAGCACTTTCTAGGTCACCCCATGTATCTTGTTCTTATCCTTTCTCTCTACCTTCGCAACTGTCTTCACTCCTGTGCTTACATCCTTCTTTTGTCCTTTCTCTTTTATCCCATGTAGCTGGTTCATCTTAGTCTTCATTCTCCTCCTGTCTAAAACTTTAACTCTCTTATGTACCGCCTCGCTTGGGGTGAAATGATTAAAATAAATGTGTATATATGTGTATTTTGTTTATTTGTTTGAGCCTTGTGTATATATATATATATATATATATATAAATATGTATGTATATATATATATAAGTATGTAAAAACAAAGTTTTTTCAAGTTTTTTTTTGATAATTGGAAACTTTATGTAATAACTGATAAGACTGTGCTGAAAAAAGTAAAAAAAAAAGAAAAATAAAGAAAAGAAAAACAAGAAATTTAAAGGTGGTGTTAGTCTCCTTCGGGTTCACCAGAAAAAGAAATTATTAAGATGAAATATATGAGAAATATAACTTTTCCTGAAGTAAGAAAAATTGCTGAAAACACTAGATGGAATATTACTATAAATTATACAAACTGAACAGGTGAAGAGGCTCATCCCTTGTTTCCTATTTAGGATGCGGTTTCCGGTTTTCTCTTTTCCAATCTTCTCACATTTTTTTTCTTTCTTTTTTTTCAATTGGAGTAGATAGACTAAACTATCGCCCGGTTCACACTCCACCCACGTCTATTAAACAGGTGAAGAGGCTCATCCCTTGTTTCCTGTTTAGGATGCCGTTTCCGGTTTTCTCTTTTCCAATCTTCTCACTTTTTTTTTCAATTGGAGTAGATAAACTAAACTATCGCCCGGTTCACACTCCACCCACGTCTATCGAACAGGTGAAGAGGCTCATCCCTTGTTTCCTGTTTAGGATGCGGTTTCCGGTTTTCTCTTTCTCTTTTCCAATCTTTTCACTCCTATGTAGCCCCCTGCACATCAGTGGCGTTACCGCCTTGCTCGGGGTGATATGATTTTAAAAAAAATATATGTAAAAAGAAAATATTTTTACCAATATTTTATACAAAATAATTATTTCAACATTGATTTCGGTTAATTAGGAATAAGTCCTGAAGTTTTCATCAAAATCCGACCATTATTTGATTTATGCAAGAATTTCCAAATTAATGTGTCTTTCACGGCCAAAAAAAGTGCATTGCGTAAAAATTACGTTTGTTTACTTAATGAAATAGCGGCAATTTGGATATCGCGCTTACGTAATAAAAAAAAGACTTTCTACAACATTGTTACAACAATTTCGAACGTGTAAGAAATAATTAAAAAATTTTAAAAATATTTAAAAAACGCTTTGTTCTATCCTCTTAATGGTAATATAAACTTTTTGCCCATAGAACTTTGTTTTATTTAGTTTGGGACCTTTTCCCTTCTGACTATGCTGTTTTTTCAGCGATTTTGTGGAAGTACCTAGATTAAAGACATCTTTTTCCTACTTATTCCATTCATCTTGTTGGATTCCGATACATATATACAACTTATATATATATATTAGGAAAAACTACTAAAAAGTTGTAAGTTTAAAAATGTATTTTTTGACAGTATTTATTTATTTCTATTATTATTATTATTATATATATATATATATTTGATATTTCAGACCGGCCTCGGCCTTTCATTAGAAACAAATCATATATATATATATATATATATATATATATATATATATATATATACAACTGTTTCTTAAAAACACTTAAAAATTTTTCTACTAATTAACTTCCAACGTAACACCTTTGCACCGAGAAATCCTCTCAACAATATTTGATTTTTGCAAATTGAAAAATACAATTTTTGATTTCATGTGCCTTTTGTTACGTTTCCAGTGAATAAGTGGAATAACATATCGTATTTTTTTTAATGTTGTATTTCGAACAACTTAGTTAATATCCACGTAACTCTTAGAAAATTTTTGTAGCCAAGGATGGTTTGTAGCTTTGGTAATTTCTTGTACATCTTTCGCCAATTTAATTTTCCGTTTAAAACCTGTCCATGCGCAATATTCATTTGAGTGGTCGATTATTTGGTTGATATTTTTAGCGGTATATCAACCTCTATCAATTATTTAATGCCGAAATCTAAACATTTTGAACACAATTTTTTGGCTTCAACTGCAGTTAAAATGGTGATTTCCTAAGCTCAGCTTAGATGTGGCACAAGGCCGAAAGTATGGGACACCCAGTGAGGATCGAACTCACTACTAATGGTTCTAGCGAGACAAGCTTGCTAACCATTACACCACCTCGAGGTGCTCTCAAATGCAGTTAAAATGTACTGTTAGTCATTTTGCCATAAAAAAATATTGGCGTTAATTCTAAACTTATTGTTGATTCAGTCAGTTAGTTAAGTGCCATACGTGAAACACGCTTGGGCGATCATGTCTCGAAAGAGACATGACTGACTGGGCAGAAGATTATCCCGCAGTAGGTTGCCATTGCTTTCTGCGATAGACTGGTTGCCAGCCAAGGCTATAGAACCCAATCTGTCCTGTTATTTAACCCATAACTGGAAGGAAGAGATAGATTAATACGTTTCCCAAGGGTATTTGCGCGTAAGTGAATGCAATGAATTCAACTGGAATTCGAACTCGGCTCTCCGATTTCTTGTTCCGAGCCGATATCCACTGGACTACCACGCACATATGGCTTTAAAAATGTATTGTTGGGAATTTTACTATAAATAGTTATTTTTTTAGATAAAAATGTACTTTTTATATTTTTACTATAAGAATGTATTGTCATACTTTCATAGTATTTTTCTTTTGTTTGAGGGTTCACTATTTATACATAGCTGGGACCCTAGCAGGTGCTACAGGGTGGATCTGGGAACAACAGCAATTAAAATGTCGTTCCACGCTCCTACCAGTCTCCAGTCTCTCGACAAGAGGCCTTGCTGCCAGATGTAGTTTTTCCTTTCCATTTGAGTGTCCGTACAGAAAATATGCCAAAATTATATTTGATTGTAATAGTTTTATATATTTTAAACACTCACCACCAACTTGGTGCCAACATATACACACAAAAATTGAGCTTTATATAAATATTAAATTCAACTACAATTATGGGCCAGAGGTAGCATTTAAATATATATGCAAATGTAATAACTATTATGGAGTAAAGTATTTCTGTTTTTTATGTGTAATATCCTTTCAAAACGTGATCGACCGTGGCCCTTCACAACTTCCTATTTTTTGTGGCTCTTGTTCTGCCATATGTTCAAGCAAACTCCTTTTTCTCCAATGTATATGTGCGTTGCGGTGCGGAATTCTCGAATCGAAATGAGAAATTGGAAAGCCGAGTTCGAATTACAGTTTACGTGCAAATGCCCTTTAGAAAGGCATTAATCCATCACTTCTCCCTCCAGCTATGGGTTGTGATTTTTTCTCAAGATACTTGTTAAATAGGATGTTTGAAATGCGAAATCTTTTATTCAGTTATTTTTCTCGTACTATATGCTTGTGTCACGTAACGCAGAATTCTCAATTGGAGTAGATAGACAAAACTATCGCCCGGTTCACACTCCACCCACATCTATTGAACAGGTGAAGAGACTCATCCCTTGTTTCCTGTTTAGGATGCGGCGGTTTCTGGTTTTCTCTTTTCCAATCTTTTCACTCTTTTCTTTTTTCTTTTTTCAATTGGAGTAGATAGTCTAAACTATCGCCCGGTTCACACTCCACCCACGTCTATTGAACAGGTGAAGAGGCTCATCCCTTGTTCCCTGTTTAGGATGTGGTTTCCGGCTTTCTCTTTTCCATTCTTTTTACCCTTACGTAGCCCTCTGCGCATCAGTGGCGTTATCGCCTTGCTTGGGGTGATATGATTAAACAAAAAATTATTTGATGAAGCAGTGGGCTGACTTTTAGTATTTGCTCCTGTTACGGGTTAAGTGTAACAAAAGAAAAAAGGATTGACCAAAACTCAGAGATAAATCACAGACAAATATTTAATTTACAAAACACACCAAATAAAATATTTACAAACATACAATTTTTGTTGCATTCAAAGCAAGAAACGTAGAGTTTACTACTGGCGAGTGTTACTAGGAGAGAAGGGGAAGGTAAGGTATCAAATATCTTTACCCAGTTAAGTTGGCAAAGAAGTTAAGTGCTATGCTCTTTGGAAATCCTTAAATGAGTATATAAAGAATAATTATTAGTTTGGTCAATGAAAGAATCAAAAATATGTATTTACCCATATAGTTCTATGAGGTTCTCTTTCAGGTTTTAGTTGGTCGGCAACTTCTTAGAGATTTTTTCGGCTTGAAAAATAAATCCTTGAATCAAAGCCGGAGTTGATAATGTCAGCAAATCCTGGTAACAACTAACTACTTTCTTCCCAAAACCACTTTTTATAGGGGCTAACACCTAATTTGCATATTTCTAGAACGTTTCGAATTCTCTCGAATCTACTGGAATTTTCTCAATCATTCTAGTCTCTTCCAAATGTTCTATTCCTAATTTCTCTATTTTTACGACTACGTCATGAATTAAAACTTTTTTGTAATAACAAGTAGGACTCAATAGAATCTTTTACTACAACTTTTTAGACATTATTAATCATATTTTTGTATATAAATGCATCCTCGTAACACCCATACAGGTGGGTGCCTAGAAATTATTAATTAGATTACAATTCGTGTTTATTTCGTGGTCAAAATATAAAAAGAAAAACAAAAAAATAAATAAATAAACAAAATGATAGCAGATGTTGTTCGAGATGTCTGCCATACTATATAAACAAATGCTTACCCTCTATTATATATTACCATATAAATACTATACATATTATATACTAGTTGTACCCGGCCACGCGTTGCTGTGGCTCAGTTTGGTTAAACGGAGAAAAAAAAAAAAAGAAAAAAAGAAAAAAAGAAAAGCGAAAGCGTACATTTAATTTCCCAATACTTGTGGGTACACAATATTTTTAGAAGTTCCATTGTCTGTACAGATATAGAGATTGTCTGGTTTGCCGACTTTAGAGCACCCAACATATAATTGTCCATGTGAGAAGCAATCCGAGTGTAGATCTAGACCATACAATTCGAAAGATTGGCCCTGAGCTTTGTTGATGGTGATTGCAAACGCCAATCGAATCGGGAATTGCAATCTCTTAAATTGAAATGGCATATCCGTTGGAATCATAGGAATGCGTGGAATGAGGACATCTTCACCTTTGAAAGGTCCTGTCAAGATTGTTGCTTCTCTGATGTTGCTCATTACTTTTTTTTACTGCAAGATACGTGCCATTGCAAGCTTTGGCTGGTTGATATTTTGCAACATGATAACTGGCACGTCGATGTTCAGCTGCAGTACGTGTGGTGGCATCCCTTGCAAATCTAGTGAATTAAAAAATTATGTTGGATAATTAACCGCTTCATCAACAGTGTCAACTGACTTGTATGTGACTGCTTCACTTTGAATGTTAGACTGAATAATATTGTTGGTTGGTTTGTATTTATGGCATATCAACCTCGGCGGGTCATTTACTGCCAACTAAATTTTATTTATTTATTGCTGATAATACCTTTTTCTTCCAACAATTTATTGTTGTTTTTATATAAGTTTTTTTGTCTAGTAATACTTTTTTCTTTTCGATTATCAAGATTCATTGGATTTGTTTTTAAGGGCAGGGTCCCCACGGTCTACCCTTGTTATTTAACCCATAACTGGAGGGAAGGGACGGATTAATACCTTTCCTAAGGGTACCAGTGCTTAAGTGAATGCAGGGTATTCAACTGGAATTCGAACTCGCTGATTTCTCTTTCCGAGCTGATATCCACTGCACCACAACGCACATCCGTCACTAAACGCTAACAGCACCTGGTATTCCCAAGCGGTGACCCATCTAAGTACTGACAAGAATCGGATCAACGTTGCTTAACTTCGGTGATCGAGCGAGAACCGGTGTATTCAACGCGATAGGCCGTAAGCACGAATAATATTAAGTTCGTAGACGTCTTTATTCTTGGCTGCAAGAATAGCTCGTTCACTCAACCAACTGGGATTATTATAATTAGTTTGAATATTGGGAAATACTTTTGTAACCAATTCTTCTTTTGATATCACTAAATCACAGAAGTTATGAGGCAATGAAATTCGCCCTGAAGTCAGATCAACCGGCGCCTTTCGTTCCCAATTTCCAGCAATTGATGGGAAAATATCTCAGCTGATCGATCGTTTTGCAGCTGGACACGCAAATTTGTAGTTAATTTTAATGTTTTCACGTGTCGCCAAAAAGTAGAGTATTTGAGGCAAGCATTTATTTCATCCGCTGCTGTTGATCGAGGAATTACAGGTAATGTTTGTCTGAAATCTCCTGCAAGTAATATTAATGCATTTCCAAATAGTCTGACATTTTCACGCAAATCTTGCAATGATCAATCAAGAGCCCCGAGTGATGGTTTGTGCGCCATTGTGCATTCATCCCAAACAATAAGTTTGCATTTCTGCACTACTTTTCCCATGTCGGATGTTTTGGAAATGTTGCACACGGGAGTTCAAAATGAATTGCATGTTTAATTGCAATTTAAAAGCAGAATGAGCAGTTCTACCACCTGGTAGCAATGTCGCAGCTATTCCGGACGATGCAAGAGCTAAGGCTGTCATTTTGGAATTGAATTGTTGCAAAAATTAATCTAATTAGGAAGGTTTTACCAGTTCCTCCTGGCGCATCTAAGAAAAAGCTTTTTCCAACCCCATTATTGATAGTCTGACTTATTTGTTTGTAAATCTCTTTTTGCTCACGTGTTAGTTTATGAATATTTGACTGCACATAAAACAAATGATCACCCCTGTTGTAATTTTGTTCACAACGCAATTGTACATCAAACGAAGTAGCAGCAGATCGATTCAGTCTGGTCATTCCCAATTGATTGAAATATTTGTTCGCGATTTCTAAGCACAAATTTTCAATCATTATCAAGGCTTCATTGTAGATTTATGCTGTAAAATCCAGGTAGGTATTTGCACTTTCATTGCATATTCGACATAAAATATCTTCAGCCATGAGTGATTTATATTTTCCCCATAACTCTTTTGGAGATAAAGGAGAGCAGGAAGTCAATATTATTGCAAACAATACAGGAATTTGATCTGGATGTGACGTGTTGCATGCCTCATTAATGCATACATTAATGCAATGTCGGTCATTTTCGAATAAATTCGGAGCTTGACATGCACTGCGAAAAGTGGCATGTGTAGCGCCGTTGACAATTCTCAGTTGCTTGAAAGACGTTGGTTCAGGGACATTTACCAACAGTATGCGAAGAAAAAAACATTCATCTTGATTGGGATGAACAGTGTACAATCTGCCAATCGTGGTTTCTTTGAATATGCCAGGTTGTACGTTGACTCGCTCTCCTCGTTTGTGTCGTTCAAATGATTTTCTACTCACATTTCATGTGTAACACATAGGCACTTCCGTATAGAGCAGTGTTTTCTGAAATGCCTCAATTTGACATAACGTGAAGAAAGCCGTTAATGTTGTAGCCGGTGGATTCAGAGCTATTTGTTGCACAGTTGCAGCTGTGAAGTAAACCCGTTGCTCATTTTCCAGATATACTGCTTAGTGAACAACAGCCGGACTTCGTTCATGTATGGGAAATGAAAGAATTCGCCATACAGCTTCGTTGCTGCTTATGCAGCCTGGTATTGAACTCATAACTCTGTCAAGTTATGGACACATGGCCCAGTGAATATAGACGTTGGTTAGTTCCTGACTTGACTCTTAGTGTTGTGAGTTCAATACCAGGCTACAACAGCGATGAACAAATAACTTGCAGGGTTAGAGGGAGATAACACATGACTTCCAATCGAGGCTTCCCGCAAGAAATGGAGTTCATATACCCCAGTGATCGTAATAAAGGGTTCGGTTTGAAATTCCTAGCACCTGAAGAAGGCGGGGGCGTACAAATGGCAACAAAGGTGAGAAAAATAGTCCGAATAATGTAAATACTGTAAATACTACCTCATCTCAGAAATATAGACAAACATCTACGATATTTTGGTGAAACAATTGACAGTATTTCAGAATGTTATTGTCTCCATTGTCTACGGCTATATCGTGTTGAATACACCGGTTCCCGTCCGATCACCGAAGTTAAGCAACATCGAGCCTGGTCAGTACTTAAATGGGTGACCATTTGGGAATACTAGGTGCTGTAAACGTAAGGAGCAAGAATGATCCACCGGTCCTCCAGGTTTGGGGGTTGGGTGCAGGGCTAACAACCCTGACCCTTAAAAAACAGTTTGTTACAGAAACAGCAACAAAAAGTTGCTGCCCTATGCACTATCTGGGTGTGATGGATAAATGATGATTGTTTCCATTCTCTTAAATCATTAATCGGTGTGAATGATATTTCATATTTGTTTCTTCACCACTAACTGGATTTATCATCTTAAAGTTGAAGTGATATCCATCGGTGCCATCCACAAAAAATGATTGGATATTGCAGGGCATCGATGAGTTTTTGCATTTTTTTGTTAATTGACCATTTCTCCGATGAAGAACAATATCTCTAGATTGGAAGTGATCTCCGACTATAACGATTGCCACTTTCATCTATAATTGGAGCATTGAATCTTCGTTCCCCAGAAGGCGTTTTGCCAATATGAATAACAATCTTATGTGTATCATGTCAATTGTTGTTTTGAATAAATGCACTAAATTGTTTTTATCGTGCAGAAGCTCTTGCAGTTGGGAAACGATGAACCTTTTTATGCCGGTAGAAATTCCGCAGCGTGCATTCAGTTCATCATTGCTATCACCAATGAAATACATTTGTAGGAATTTATGTCGACCATCTCGGAACAGAAGAAGTGAGACCGGCTTTATGATAAATTTGTCCTTTCACTTTGAAAGTTGGCATAAATTGAACTGTTAGGATTTCTGCGCCGAACGACGTCATTTGGAAGCATGAGTTGTATTTCCTGATGTTACATAGGAAGTGCCTTGATTCGGCACCCGGCAAGCAAAGTTTGTAATGGCTCTGGTGGTTCTTCAAGTTGAGGCAGTTTAATTTTTCGAACTTGGCTCCCCGATATCTCGTTCTGAGCCGATATCCACTGCACCACAACGCACATCCAGGAGATTAGGAATCTGGAAAAAAAAAAAAAAAAGAAAAAAAGTCGCCATTTCAAAATTTTAACGTGCCCCTTCTTCATTTTTGACTATATAGGAAGGACAAAAGGAAGTTTTGTATTTTTCAGCTTATTTTGGAAAAGTATTTCTGAAAAAAGCCAAAACAACAAAAAGGGGATTTAACCCTTGATGTTTACCAAACAAAAAGCAAAAAATGAGGGGTCGATTTTACTAGGAACTTGTATGACGAACTGAGTACCTCCAAAAAAAAAAAAGCAAAAAAAATAAAACAAAAAAAAACCCAGAAAAAACAAAACAAAAAAAAAAACAAGAAATTTATTTACTAAAACAACGAAATGGGAATTGTGCACTAAATTTGAGAATCGTGTATAATAATGTGTATAAATCGTGTGTGTATAAGTTCGTATTTGCTCACAGAAATTCTAGAATATAATTTTGTTTACCTTAAATGTGGAGTTTTCATATGTTCTCTATGAAATGTCTGTAAATGCGTCCATATTGAAAATGAAGGTTTTTTGCTTCGGCTCTCATCGGCTCTAATCGACTTTGCAAAATATTTTTTTTTATTATTGTAATATTTTTTAATATTAGGTATATAAAAACACGCCCGTATTCGATTAAAATGCTATAGTAAAATTTTAAAACAATTGGTGCAGCCGTTTTCTAGATTAGCGGTTAATAACAAACGGACAAGTACATTTTTATTTATATAGATAAATGCCTACCATGCTCTATAAATAAACTCGTAAGTAGTTTTTTTTTCTTAAAACTAGAAAGAGAAATACCTGGATCTTCATCACTCTCCAACGATCACTCTAAGCATTTGTATACCCATGATATATTAACATCTTAACAAGACAGAATGAAAAGTTCCGAAATGAATTATGCAAAAGAAAATTATTTACAACACTGAAATATCCAAATATATAATACGAACAAGCGATGCATATATATATTTAAGCACAAGAATTTGTCACTTTAACTGTGCAGGTTCATACCGACTTCGAAGTTTCATGAGGAGACCGTTATGATATTCTCACTCGTCAGGGCTGGTTTGCCATAGGTCTCATTTTTTTCCTTGTTCGTATGGAGCATGATGTGATTTTTATGGGAGTGGTTTTATTTGTGATTCGTTGATTTTCTTTTTGTTTCTTTTTCATTTTTATTTTTGTTGTGCAGGTGTTTGATTTATTTTTATTGCTTATTGCTTTTTAGAGTACGCGTGAGTGGGTGCTAGATTAATTGCTTATATTGCATAAATGCCCCCTTAATTACATTTTTTTTAGTTTGGGTTGGCCTCTTTTGTTGCTGTACTAACCTTTTTTTTATTGGTTTGACCTTTTTCTTGCTGTGTTGGTATGTTTTGCCGTAATATACCTCGGAGAGAAACGGCATTACCCTGGTGATATGTTTTATATTTTTATTTAGTACACATGGCATTCTCTCGTCCACCGAACCGTAGTTGGCTACCACACGTTTCTTCGACGTCTAAGTAGCAACAGAGATAGTCTCCCCAACGGACTGTCGAGTGACTCTCAAGGCCCAATTTAGAACATATATAAAAAGAGAGATAATCGCTTTCTGTGCCCCATGAAAAGTATTGATATAATATCTATAAAGCCATTTCTAATTTTATTCATAAAACATTAGATCATACTAATGTCTAATAAACATAAATCAATATCGTTGATTGTCCTAATTAAGTAATTATATATTTTTTCAATAAGTCTTCACTACTACCATCGCTATATATATATATATATATATATATATATATATATATATATATATAAAAGCCTGCGGTGTAGATATAAAAGAATCCAAAGGAGTATCCTGTACATACAGTGGTAGGATAACTCTCTCTCTCTCTCTCTCTCTCTCTATATATATATATATATATATATATATATATATATATACTGTTAAATATAACAGACAATGAATAGCTATTATGTTTAATCATAAGCCGTTCTAAACATCGTATTTTGGTTTAATTTCAGGTGAAAATGAAGACAAAAATTGTTCAAAATTTGAACATTTTTTATTATGTTGGGTCTAAGCTTTCGACTCACATGAGCCATATTCAGGGAGGTTAAAGGAACGTTGACATTAAGACATCCACCATCAAAGATGATATTATCTTGTGTTGACATAAAACACTGCTATGCAATGATAACAGTCATCGAATAGCAGATGCAATTCGTAAATTTGTAATGCGGTTCTATGACGTCACAACACATAAGCGACCGAAATGTTAACAGAACAATATGTCTAAATGCAATGTAATGTGTTATGACCAGATTGAAATGTAATTTTATCAAGTGTGGGTTGCTTTGATTTAATGTAGATGGCCTCTAATATCTGAAGGTTCTTTTTACGTTGGTTTTGCAATTTTCTTTCATGTATATACAATTTGCGTTGAATTCCAGTTTAATTCATTGCATTTACTTATGCGCAAATACCCTTGGGCAAGATATGAATCCCTCTCTTTCCTCCAGTTATGGGTTAAATAACAGGACAGATTGGGTTCTATAGCCTTGGATGGCAACCAGTCTATCGCAGAAAGCAATGGCAACCTATTGCGGGATAATTTTCTGGCCAGTCAGTCATGTCTTTTTCGAAACATGATCGCCCAAGCGTGTTTCACGTATGGCACTTAACTGACTGATATACAATTATTATAGTAGGATTCACTATCCAGTTGCAATCTATTATTTTTCTCCAGGATTTTTACCTGCACAAATTTTCTTATATTCCGACCGGAAGATGCATTTTCGTTAGCTACTTTAACGCGATAATTCACTCGGGTTTTTTAAAATTTTATTTTTGTCTTTCAGTGAGTTTTTTTATGTCCTTTTCTTCGTCCCGAAAATCTTTTTTCAGCCGAATGTATTTGATCAAATCTTCGTCGCCAAAATGTTGTAACCTAAAAGGTAACTGCGTGCCTAATAACCCAATTAATTAATTTTAATTACTTTTTCTGAATTCTTTCTAACAAATGTTCCGGTTGAAAAATAAAAATTAATCAAATATCAAATTACCATTTTTTATTTATCAGCCAATGAGAAGCCCGGAACCAAATACAAGGATGAAATGCGAAACGACCAGCGTTTTGAACCAGAAGGAAAATATAAAAGCCGCGACAAAAGGCACCCAGACAGACAGGCACAGACCAGAGAAGAGTGTAATTAGTTTCTTCCTTGACCTATGTCGAGCGGCTACTATGTTGCCTCTTCCTTCCTCCCCTGTTCTCAAAGTACTAACTGACCTTTTCTAAGACATTCCACAAACCAACTTGCTGACCTACTGACCTTAGAAATGGCAACTTGATAATGAACATTAATCATACTACCAAGCTTTTACCTTTCAGCGTTATATCTTCCTTGAACATTCTTTTATCTCAAGCTAAGCATTACTTATTTTGTAAAACATTAATTGAAATGTATATATGTATAAATGTTATTTTACACTCAAAATTGCCTTTCTTGAATTTATAATCATTTTTTAATTATAGTGGGCTATCTTCCCACAAGGCCAAATTCCGTTAACATGTCACGGAATCCTACTACGCATCACTACAAATGAAATAAGAGAAGAGATACCCGCTATAGAGCTAAAGGAAAACTTAAACCGGTTTTCAAAAAAAGATAAACGTTGTTGGCATATCAACCTCGACGGGTCATTTATTGCCAACTAAACTTTATTTATTGCTGGTAATACCTTTTTCTTTAACAATTTATTGTTGTTTTTATATAAGTTTTAACTTTGTGTCTAGTAGTACATTTTTTCTTTTCGAGTATCAAGATTCATTGGGATTTGTTTTTAAGGGCAGGGTCCCCAAGTCCTACCCTGTTATTTAACCCATAACTCGATGAAAGGGACGGATTAATACCTTTCCTAAGGGTACCAGTGCTTAAGTGAATGCAGGGTATTCAACTGAAATTCGAACTCGGATCACCGATTTCTTCTTCCGAGCCGATATCCACTACACCACAACGCACATCCGTCACTAAACGCTTACAGCACCTGATATTCCCAAGCGGTGACCCATCTAAGTACTGACCAGGCTCAACGTTGCTTAACTTCGGTGATGGAGCGAGAACTGGTGTATTCAACGTGATATGGCCATAAGCCAGATAAAAAAGGAATATACCCTTTGCATCCTTAAAACAAATAAATGACGCGATAGACAGACTTGAAAAAAATGGGTATTTTATCCCAAGTCGACTATGGCGACTGGGCTTCACCTACAGTATACATAAAAAAAGTTGAAAGAGATACGTATCTGCGCGGATTTTTCCACGCGTTTGAGCGATAGTCTCAAAAGTTTTCATTACCCACTTCCGGGATTGGCAGAGGTTTTGCGTAACTTACCGGAGGTCAGATATTTTCTAAAATCGACCTTAGCGACGCATATTTTCAAATTCGTGTAAATGACCAATGTTCAACATTATTGACCATAAATACACGTCGAGAATTGTATAAATTCGGTCGTTTGCCGTTCGACATTAAAGTTATCTCCAGCTATTCTTTAGTGAGTCATGGACACGATGCTGAGTGGACTTGACTTTGTAGTCGCATATCTTGATAATATTTTGCTGAAAAGTGAAAACCCAGAAGAACATAAGGAAAATGTTTTTGAATTTTTCAAAAGAATTCAGGATTCAAGCCGAGGGATGAGAAGTGTGAATTCTTTATGGACAAAATCAAATATTTGGGACAAATTGACAAGAATAGCAGGAAACCAGATCCAATACGAACCAGTACTATAAAAGACATACCTGCCTAAAAAAAGTCAGTCAGTTTCCTGGGATTAGCAAGCTATTACAATGTTTTTGCACCAAACATGCATCGTTTGAAAGGTCCGTTAAATGAACTATTGAAGAAAGACTCTAAATGGGTCTGGAGGACGGAGTGCCAGGAAGCATCCGAAAAAATTAAAAGACTAACGTCAGCCTTGTTTTTGTTACATTATGATAAAAAAAAATAATTGTAGCAAGTGCCTACGTTATAAGAGCCTGCATTATGCATAAATTCGAAGATGACTCAATGAAACCTACAGCACACGCATCCAGGACGCTTCTTTCAGCTGGAAAAAGTTTTTTCCGTGATATAAAAAAGGAAAGTTTAGGGATTGTCTTTGTCCTTAAATTTTTTTTTTTTTATAGATTCATTCACTGGAAAAGGCTTACCTTACAAACGGATCACAAACTGTTGCTAGCTAATGGGTGAAAAAAAGGACTACCGACTTATACAGCTAATAGGTTACAGCGATGGGGAACCATTCTACTAAATTACGACTTTAGAATGGATTTCTTGCCGTCGAGTAAGTTAAGTTACGCGGACGGATTGTCCAGACTTATTCTAAAAAATAATGAACCTTTAGAAGGTCATTGCTTCTCTACAATCGGAGGTAGAGATTTAAAAAAAAAGTACTGTGAAATACGGTGCGGGAACTACCGGTGAGTTTGGGAGGAATTGAAAATAAAGTGTTGAATGACAAGTTCATTATGGAAATAAAGGAAAAGCTAAAAGACAGGAGAAAAACCGACTCCGAAGTTTTATTCAATGTCTGTTGACGTTCTCATGTATAACGAAGAAGAACTGGTAAATTTAGTCTTACAAAAACAAACCCTGAGAAAGTTCTATGCAGGACACCCTGGCATATTCAGAATGAAAAGCACAATGAGAAGTTATGTATACTGACGAAGCATGGATAGAGACATTGAAACGTTGGCAAAGTCATGTAAACGCTGTGCTTTAACAGCTAAAGCATCATCAATGAAGTTCAACCCATGGCCAGAAACTGACCGCCCATGGCCACGTCTTCACATTGACTTTGCTGGTTCACTTAATGGATCATATTATTTGATCGTCGTAGACAGTTCTTCCAAGTGGCCAGAAATATTTAGATGTAAGAAACCAACCACACAACCAACTAGTAATTCAGTTTCTACGTGAACTAATCGCGAGGTTTGGAGGTTCCAGATTCGATTGTTTCGGATAACGGCAAGCAATTTACATCGAAAGAGTTCAAGGAATTTTGAATAATGTTTGTGGTAGAGCACATAATGATTGCCCCCTACCATCCTAGAAGTAACGGCCAGACAGGGCGTTTTGTGGATAGTTTCAAAAGAGCTCTAAAAATACCAACGGTGGATCCACTGATGCAGCATTATAGCAACTTTTGCAGGTAGATAGACTTACACTGAATAAAAATGTGCTTTCGACCATGACGTCAGCGGTAATTATGTTTGTTCGTAAAATACGATCAGTATTTGACAAAATACTCAATAAGAAAAAAAACATGAACATACGGTACAAAAAGCCGAAAAGGATTTTTATAAAATTGGACAAAAGGCTTTTTACCGGATGTATTAAACAAATAAAACATATTTGGAAGTTGAAAGTCAAAGGGCCGGAAATGGTCCACAAAAGGCACTTTACTCAAATCAAAAGTAGATATACAAAAAGAGAACAATACTCCATACGAGGTTGAATCTGTGGAGAATATTCTTTTTTTTACATTTGAGGTACCATCCTCCAGAAAGCTTCTGAAATAGAAGTCCGGAAAAGGCGTAGTAAGATAAAAAAGAAGGCTTACGAAAAGGATTGATATTAGCCCTAAAACGAAAAAAAAAAAATTACTCTGTGCAGAGTAAATCTAAAAAGTGGGATTATTATGTACGTACCTATAGACAGAATGGGCATGTCTCAATGCGTTGGACTCTTAAGAGGGTAGTGTTTTTTTACAGACTAGCTGCTTTCTACTATCAGTAGTTATTTATTTCAAGCAGCTTCTGAGTCTTGAATTTGATGAGATAAATATTACTATTTATTTCCAACCTCCATTTCGGGTTATTACTCACGCAATAACCTTTTAGGTTACCACAATTTTAATAGTCAGTTACACTTTAATTTGTAACGAATATAAACGTAAGTAGAAAAAAGCAATTGTTTAGTGAGGGTTACAAAGTCTTCCCAATTAAGCTTACCACCCCTCAGTTAGGAGATTTGGTGCTCGTCCACGACTATTATTCCCTTCAAAATTTGCTTTCCTGGCCTGGCTCACACAAAGAAGAATACAACAGTGTCAAGACTTGATGTACGTTTAATGCGCTTTGGTTATCCTTCGAAAATGACTGTAACACAATTTTGACTTTTTTTTTGTCTTTAGACAGCAGGTATCATTTCCTAATTGTTTCTGTCTAGAAAGTAAAGGAAATAATAGTCATTTCCTTTAAAATTTGCTTTTGTGGCCTGGATATCGACATTTTGAAACTAACCTATATTATTACATTACAGTTCAGATTGATTCAGTGTTGAGCTGCTGAAGGAGAATTTTCTAGAGGTTTCAACGTTCTGACAACATAGATGGCAGGATAAAAAACAGAAAACGTAAGCTCAACAATTCAGTCTACCATTAGGTGTTCAAATGCAGACGAGCCATCGTTGATAGATGCATGCGGCATAGAGGGCCTCAAGAGGTTGAAAGCAACAGGCAGACACATTTTGCTAGGTCATTGATACAAGTTTCTATGTTATCTTTGCCTTTATGACAGCAGGGATACCGTGTCACACTAACACAGATGGGGTTGGGCAGGGTTGCTGAAGGAAAAGTTCCAAAAACTTTCGTGAACGTTCCTTCTACTAAGGATTATATAATGAAAACATTATGGAAGATTTTATTTGGGGTCTGATTTGTGAAATTAATTCACAATATAAGCGTAACCGCGAAAAACTTCTTTTCTAATTTTTTTTTTTTTGTGGTTTCATGTGTAATCGTAGAATAAATAAATGCTACTTTTGGATCATATGTCGTTTTGTTTCTACTTGAATGTTCACAGTCGCCAGTTTTCACAATGGGAATAAGTATATTTCAGAAATAGCATTAACCTGGTCACAAAAGCAAAGTTTGAAGGAAATATTAGGCATTTTTCATACTTTCTATTAGTAAGCAAATAGAAAATAACAGTTGGTACGCAAGGACAAGAATTATGTAAACAGTGAAAGATTTTCTTGCTCATGTCATTCTCTATTCTGTCACATACACACTCAGAAATATGAGGAATGTGATCATAAAATATTAAGATTCTATTATGTACCTTTTCTATCAATACTTTGATAGCAATTATTTTAGTGAGCTCTTATGTTTGGTATTTAAGCGCAATACTACATTGGTAGTTAAGTTTCACCATTTTACAATTAAAATGACTAAGCTTTTAACTACTGACATTGCATTTAAATTTTTGAAGATCAAACCTGAATGAAAAGCAAGAAACCAGAAAAGAGTTCTTCAAGCGAGTTAAAAAAAAAAAAAAGAAGGTACTTATCGTCACATGTAGCCATTTCTACTGCAAAATGATCGAATCTTGCCACCAATCTAGTGCTGTGCGTAAATTCATAGAATCTAGATAACGAAGGAAAGTTTATCAGAACAATTACCATGACATTGAAGCCATACATTGTATGCTTTTCGTTTTTTCTATCACTTCTTGCATGTTGAACTTTCTTCCAGGTTCTTACTTTCCAGTCAACATTGATCTTCAAAAATTTATATGTAATGCCAATCATTATTTACTGTCTGCTTAATTCTTGTACTTTTGTTCTCTCCCCTTAAATATGTTTTCTTTTCTTTCTATTATTATAAGTCCTATGCTAATTGTTTCTTCTCTCAGTTGTGAAACTCTCTTCTGGTTTCTTGCTTTACAGTCACCTTTGATCTTCAAAAATTTAAATGCAATGTCACTCTTTACCTTAAGACCTGTTCATGTATTGTTCTCTCTCCTTAATTATGTTTTCTTTTCTTCCTATTATTATAAGTCCTATGCTAATTGTTTCTTCTCTCATTTGTGGAACTCTCTTCTGGTTTCTTGCTTTCCAGTCACCTTTGATCTTCAAAAATTTAAATGCAATGTCAATCATTATTTTCTGTCTTCTTAATTACTGTTCTTTTATTGTCTTGCTTCAGGTGAGATGGTTAAAAAAAAGTAACTTTGAAATTATTATTAGTTTGAGTAATAAGTAATTTTTGATTTTGGGAATCAATTGTAACTATGAATGCATTATACTAACTACTATTTGTAGCAATCAAGAAATTTGGAGTGCACTAACATATGACAATATTCAATGCAAGGGATTGACAAGGATAAATCTTACAAACTGAACACACAAAATTGAGCTTTATGGAAGAAAGGTAATGTGTGAGTGGTGTGATTGTCAAGTGGTTATCCATTTAGAGTGCTTAAAAATGCAATGAAACACTAACAAATCAGGATGTGTGTTGTGGTGCAGTGGATATCAGCTCAGAATGAGAAATCAGAGAGCAGAGTTCGAATTCCAGTTGAATTCATTTACATGCAAATACCGGTAAAGGTATATATAGGAAAGGTATTAATTCATCTTTTTCCTCTAGCCATGAGTTAAATAGCAGAATAGATTGGGTTCTATAGCCTTGGCTGGCAACCAGTTTACCTCACCCGGAGGATAAAGGAGTTTGTGTTGGATCAACACTCACTACTTATGTTTAAAAAAAAAAAAGAAGTCAACCTATAGTTACGGAAGCATTGACAACCACCTCATCAATGGATTATGCTCCACTGAAAGCAGTAGGGGTTAATGACTAAACAAAGCACATTCACTAATACATTCAGCAGCTGCAACATGTCTGTAAAACTTTGGTAAAATGTGCCTTGCCCTTGTCAGAAAAATGTCAGGATGTGCTCAATTTGGTGTCACATTCTATTCGTTAAAAGACTTTGAAACTATTTTCATTAAATCAAAACAAATTTCTTTATATAAAGTTGTTAGAACTAAATGCGAGTTGTTTAGTTGGGTAAAAAAAGTGGGGGAGGGAGTGTGTATTGTTCTTTCAGGTTGATATGTTCTCAATTCTCTCTGGAGTACATTCTATCATTTAAAAGTTCTCGAAACTATTTTCATTAAGATTACCATCTTTATGCAGACAAAAAGAATTAAGACTGAAAATGTTGTGTTTATAAAAAAAACATACATGTTGCAATATATTATTGGTCTACATATATTTCTTTTCCAAGCTTTCTCTTCAGTTGGTGAGCTTAAATTTTACTTTCTTTGATCAAGTTCTGATGGGTGAGGAGTGATAACCGGTTTTCACCTTATCTGTTGAAATTTTATCACTTTAATAATTATTGAAAATGTTTTTGTAGAGGAAACGAAATGCAGACCAAGCTGCTTCTTGCTACTCACACCTGTCGATCAAAGAGACGACATCCAGTGTGCTGTCTCTGTAAAAAGAAAGCAAATAGCTGCCCTGCCAGAACAGAGCCAGTGTGAACACCAGGACGTCTGAGTATGAAGAAATAAAATATCTACCAACTCCTCCCACCCCCAAAAATAGTTTGGGACAGTGAGCTGGGTAGTGTTAGTTATGCAAATGATCTGTTTTGTTAGCCAACTGTTAATGTTTTTGGCTCAATAAAAAACAAGCCCATTTTCTGAGAAGGAGCAGTGGAAAATATTCCATGCTAAGCATATGATGTGATTGCATGATCTTTGTCGAAGTTCACTTAAAATTCATTTGTCTGATTCTGTTTCCAGTGTCTGGGTTACGTTTGTCTCTCTTGTGTGGTGTTCCAATGGAGAGGTTTTGTTTGTCTTGTTTCCATTACTTTGCTCCTGTTGTGTTTTTTTTTTTCCTGGTGCTGCTAATCTTTCTATTCCTCCTGAGCTGTGAGATGCCTATTTGTTGCAAATAGCCAACTTATAAGAAAAATCATCAGTTTTACAGGAATTTAAAGGTGATTTCAACAATAACCTTTATATTGCATTGCGACATGCATATATAAATTCTGTGAGGATAATAACTTTAAGTGCATAGAACTTAACAAATAGCAAGAAGCATATGAAGCTGAGCTGAAATTAATCACAAATTTCCTTTTCAGATATTTCCTAAATATTGTCATGTGTAAAAAAAAAAAAGAAAAAAAACAGAAATTAATACTTTTTTTAATACTAATGTTCACCCAATGTTAGTGTGTAGTGGTGTAAGAAAAAACATGAAGTGAAGTTCATGGTGTAATACAGGAAAAATAATGGTTAACCCTAGACTTGAAAGGGTTTAAGATTGTAGTGATTTAAAAGAGTACTGTTGGGAGTCTGTCCCACAAAGCAACAGTTCATAGGAAGATGTCCGAATAAAAATTCCTCCTTAATAATGGAATACAAAGGGAATGGGAATGATTCACTTTTGTACATCACATGGTGAGTCCCAGTTGTAAGAGTCAGGGTAGTAGGACTAAGGAATATAGTTTGTCAGAACACAAGCCATGGAAGTAATGATAGAGCGGCAAGGGGCTTTTGACATTTTGTCAACGGGGAAAAATGTTGTAGGGTGAAAAATAATCACCTACAAGTTTATTATTTGTCTATATTTCTGAGATGATGTAGTATTTACAATATTTGGATTATTGTCCTCATCTTTGTTGCCATTTGTATGACGTTTCAGCCGTTGTACACTGACCTTCTTCAGGTGCTAGGAATTTCGAACCAAACCCTTTATTACGATCACTGGGGGTATATGAACTCTATTCCTTGCAGGAAGCCTCAATTGGAAGTCATGAGTTATCTCCCTCTAACCCTGCAAGTTATTTGTTCACTGCTGCTGTAGCCTGGTATTAAACTCACAACTCTAAGAGTCAAGTCAGGAACTAACCAACGTCTGTATCCACTGGGCCATGTGTCCTTAAGTTTACATAGCTACTTTTAAATTCTAAGACTGGCAAGTAAGGACTGGGCAACTTCAACCCAGATATGTCTAAAATACTTCACTTTTTGGTTTGATTTGGCTCTTGCAAAGAGTACTTAGACATACTGGAGCAGGACAATGAATCAACCATTTTTCCATCATCTTTAGCAATATATCATATGTGCCTTGAGATTTAGGATGTGCTGGAGTCCCAATAGGGTTTCATTTTGTATTAGTGAAGACTAGGCAGTTCCAGCAATACACAACTTTTCATCTTGTAAAGAGTATAGTAGGGGGAGTCAGATACTTACTGGAGTGACATCTTTAGCAATAGATCAGATATATAAATTCCACTCAAGGTCTAGGTTGAGCTTGAGGCTCAGTAAATAGTAAAGGCAATAAGCCACCTTTGAGAGAACACCTATCCATCAGTTCAGAGTCTGCTCAGTGGTGTGAAACGTTACTAGTTTGGTTTTGGCTACACTGAATTTTACAAGCAAGTTGTTTTGCCATTGAGCTACTTGGCGTGGGTCAGAGGAGAGATATTGGCCAACGTAATTTCACAATGAAGAGAAAAAATATCTTTGGGGGTTATGAAGTTTAACAAAAAAAAAAAAAATTAGTATTGTTTACCCAATACAAGACCCATGAGCCACTTAATGTAGAGAGTTACTGAAGGAGATTGTTTTGGAACATAAGAGAGTATAAGTTCAGAATATGAGGGTAAGTAGAATAAATAACAGGTAACTCTGGACTTTAAGAAGTTTTTGTAGCAATCAGAGAAGCATCTGTGATTCTGTTCCCGAAAGAAACAACCCTTGGTAAGAAGTTGTCTGAGTAGAACTTTCTTCTTATCATTAAAATATGGAGAGAATATGAGTATGGTTCACTCCTATATGCATGACATTGCATTTTTATAAATTTTTAGTTAATAAAAATGAAAGAAAAATAACAATCAACTTAATTTTTTTGATTTTCTTTAATCTACTAGAAAAATATATAAAATTCAATTTTTGATCAGTTAAGTCTTGGAAATAAAATTCAATTAAAATAAATTTCCATAACTATCACTTCCTCAATTCTTGCTTTCATCAGAAATATTAAAAGAAATGCCATCTTCTGAAGTTCTGTTTGATATCAACATTATTAAGAAAAAGCAACATTATTTTTTTTATTTTAATCTTTCACAGGAAAGAGAAAGAAAAAAAAAAGAGAAAAAGAATAAAATTAAAGAATGAAAATGACCAAAGCTATCATGCTTTCAGATACAAAAAATAAAAGAAAATGATGCTTTTTTTTTGCATGAATACTTATGCGTAAATTGAGATCAATTATAGATCAGAATCCGACAGAAAGATAGGATAAAGAACAAATATGAAACATCATCAATCTAACATGTTTCCCTTCCATTAAAGCTTCATTAAAGAATAAGATATTAAAAAAAAAAATTATTTTTGTGTTTTATTTCCATTGGTTAAGCTGTCTTCACATGCATTTCATTTGTTAAGCAGCATTAGTCAAATTTTTTGGCATTCCAACCTCAAAGAAAAGAATGCTTTGAAAGGATGCATTGTCTCTCCTTAAGTTCAAAATGCCATAAATTATGCTAATGTTGCTTAACAAGTAAGATGTATGTGAAGCCTGCTTAATCAATGAAATTCAAACAAAAAAATAAAAATACCAGAATTTTTTAAGACCAGCAGAATTTTTGCCAAAAAGTGCTCAATAGATAACTATAGTGCCAAAATCCAGTAAATTTAGTAGTGGCATCCAAAAAATGTTGAAAATACTTTGAGGACCTACTAATAATTATTAGTAGGTTCTCAAAGTATTAGTTAGTATTACTAACTATAATACCAATTAGTTAGTATTACTAACTATATTACCAATTATAAACACGTCAAAAACATTTATATATTGGAATGTATTTGATAAATCAATTATTTTGATCCTTCTGATTCCAACATGACCCTGAATTTAAGACAGGAACCAATAGAATTAGACAAGTTCACTTGCTGAAAGCATTTGATGAAATACCTAATTATAATGTTGACTAGCGTCAACATTTGTTTCATAGCCATCTTTAACATATTAAAATAACTTTAGCTAAAATAAAAACATATCAGAAGAAATTGAAAAGAACTTTCTTAGTTATTTTCACAATTTATAACTTAAAAATGCCATATTTATCAGTTTAAGCACTTCAATCTTGTAATTAATGAAAATTCATGTCCTTAATTAGTTTTAAATCAGAGAGGGATTTTTTAAAAATGTCTTTTTGGTGGGAGAGTTAAAGATTTATCTCTTAATTTGTTAATTTCCAATTATGTTTTAATAGACGGTAAGTGAAACCCTATCATCTCTTGGATACACAATGGAATGCCATCATTGAATATGAGGAAAGAAAAGAAAACGATAGTAATAAATGTTATTTATTTCCGTCATGAATTTCCTCCTGGATAAGGTGCATGCCACCATGCCATAGTTCTCCAGCTGATCACTGGATCTAAAATAATGACATTTTCTTCAGCGCAACCAGAAGATGTGATCTTTCCGGTAAGACGGTTATTAAACACCATTTTAATCCGCTGATGGCGCATCGTTTGACTTACTTTGACACCCATTTGGGTCAAAACCTGTCCCATAACAATTGGCACTGATGTAAAGTTTTGGCAAAATATTTCAAATACAGAGCAACCATTTTCAGGATTGTGAAAAAGGTCATTGTAACCATTTAAGAGATCAGAGTTTTTCTTGGAGTAACAGATTTTATTAACAGAGAATGACGATGACTCACTGTTGAATTTAAAGCAGAAGCTCCAACTGTTTTTATCGGGCATAACTTTATGCCACTGTAGAATACACCGTTGTCCAATGAGTTTCTTTGGAATTTCCTCCATTACATTCTTAGAACGTTTACTTGATAGAGGTGGATACATATAATGGAGGGATCGAATTACACGTGCTCTTAATCCATGAACTCGTTCTAAATGAGAAGGCATTAATCCGACTGGAAGCTGAGCCAATTCATGATAATACCTAAAAGAGAAAAAGAGAGGGGAAGATATTAGAAGAAAATAAAAATGTAAAGTTTTATTTGTAAAAATTGAGAAAATTAAAATCCTATTTTAATTATCATTTTCTCAATTTTTATTTTATATTTGATTGTTTTCAGTTATTACACTGAAAAAGTTAAAACATCTTTGATGATTAAGAGAAAAGAACCTGAACAGTGTTTATAAAAATTGTTTAAAATTAGAAGGCAGGGAAAGCGAGAGAAAGAGAAAACAGGCAGGGAGAAAAAGGGAGAGAGAGAGAGAGAGAGAGAAAAGGGAGAGAGAGAGAGAGAGAGAAAGGAGAGAGAGAGAGAGAGAGAAAAAGGGAGAGAGAGAGAGAGAAAAGGAGAGAGAGAGAGAAAAAGAGAGAGAGAGAGAGAGAAAAGGGAGAGAGAGAGAGAGAGAGAAAAGGGAGAGAGAGATGGAGAGAGAGAGAGAGATGGAGAGAGAAAAGGGGGAGAGAAAAAGGAGAGAGAGAGAGATGGAGAGAGAGAGAGAGAAACAAACAGGCAGAAAATGGAGAGAGAGAGAAACAAACAGGCAGAAAATGGAGAGAGAGAGAACAAACAGGCAGAAAATGGAGAGAGAGAGAAACAAACAGGCAGAAAATCGAGAGAGAGAAACAAACAGGCAGAGAGAGAGAGAGAGAGAAACAGGCAGAAAATCGAGAGAGAGAGAGAAACACCCACAGAAAATGAGAGAGAGAGAAACAGGCAGAAAATCGAGAGAGAGAAACAAACAGAAACAGAGAGAGAGAGAGAGAGAGAGAGAGAGAGAAACAGGCAGAGAAAATGGAGAGAGAGAAACAGGCAGAGAATGGAGAGAGAGAGAGAACAAACAGGCAGAAAATGGAGAGAGAGAGAGAGAGAGAGAGAGAGAAAAAAACAGGCAGAAAATGGAGAGAGAGAGAGAGAGAGAGAGAAAGAACAAACAGGCAAAAAATAGAGAGAGAGAGAGAGAGAGAGAAAGAACAAAACAGGCAAAAAAGGAGAGAGAGAGAGAGAGAGAGAGAGAGAGAAAGAACAAACAAAAAGCGAGAGAGAGAGAGAAAGAACAAACAGGCAAAAAAAGGAGAGAGAGAGAAAGAACAAACAGGCAAAAAAAGGAGAGAGAGAGAAAGAACAAACAGGCAAAAAAAGGAGAGAGAGAGAAAGAACAAACAGGCAAAAAAAGGAGAGAGAGAGAAAGAACAAAACAGGCAAAAAAGGAGAGAGAGAGAAAGAACAAACAGGCAAAAAAGGAGAGAGAGAGAAAGAACAAACAGGCAAAAAAAGGGAGAGAGAGAGAGAAAGAACAAACAGGCAAAAAAAGGGAGAGAGAGAGAAAGAAACAAACAGGCAAAAAAAGGAGAGAGAGAGAAAGAACAAAACAGGCAAAAAAAGGGAGAGAGAGAGAGAAAGAACAAACAGGCAAAAAAAAGAGAGAGAGAAAGAACAAACAGGCAAAAAAAGGAGAGAGAGAGAGAAAGAACAAACAGGCAAAAAATGAGAGAGAGAGAAAGAAACAAACAGGCAAAAAAAGGGAGAGCGAGAGAAAGAACAAACAGGCAAAAAAAGAGAGCGAGAGAAAGAACAAACAGGCAAAAAAAGGAGAGCGAGAGAAAGAACAAACAGGCAAAAAAAGGAGAGCGAGAGAAAGAACAAACAGGCAAAAAAAGGAGAGAGAGAGAAAGAAACAAACAGGCAAAAAAGGAGAGAGAGAGAGAAAGAACAAACAGGCAAAAAAAAGGAGAGAGAGAGAAAGAACAAACAGGCAAAAAAGGGAGAGAGAGAAAGAACAAACAGGCAAAAAAGGAGAGAGAGAGAAAGAACAAACAGGCAAAAAAAGGAGAGAGAGAGAGAAAAAGAAACAAACAGGCAAAAAAAGGAGAGAGAGAGAAAGAACAAACAGGCAAAAAAAAAAAAAAAAGGAGAGAGAGAGAAAGAACAAACAGGCAAAAAAGGAGAGAGAGAAAGAACAAACAGGCAAAAAAGGAGAGAGAGAGAAAGAAACAAACAGGCAAAAAAAGCGAGAGAGAGAGAAAGAACAAACAGGCAAAAAAGGAGAGAGAGAGAAAGAACAAACAGGCAAAAAGGAGAGAGAGAGAAAGAACAAACAGGCAAAAAAAGGAGAGAGAGAGAAAGAACAAACAGGCAAACAAAGGGAGACAGAGAAAGGACAAACAGGCAAACAAAGGAGAGACAGAGAAAGGGACAAACAGGCAACAAAGGAGAGACAGAGAAAGAACAAACAGGCAAACAAAGGAGAGAGAGAAAGAACAAACAGGCAAACAAAGGGAGAGAGAGAAAGAACAAACAGGCAAAAAAAGGAGAGAGAGAGAAAGAACAAAACAGGCAAAAAAGGAGAGAGAGAGAAAGAAACAAACAGGCAAAAAAGGAGAGAGAGAAAGAACAAACAGGCAAAAAAGGAGAGAGAGAGAAAGAACAAACAGGCAAAAAAAAGGAGAGAGAGAGAAAGAACAAACAGGCAAAAAAAAGGAGAGAGAGAGAGAAAGAACAAAACAGGCAAAAAAAGGAGAGAGAGAGAGAAAGAAACAGGCAAAAAAAGGAGAGAGAGAGAGAAAGAACAAACAGGCAAAAAAGGAGAGAGAGAGAGAAAGAACAAACAGGCAAAAAAATAGAGAGAGAGAAAAGAACAAACAGGCAAAAAAAGGGAGAGAGAGAGAAAGAAACAAACAGTCAGAAACAGAGAGAGAGAAAGAACAAACAGGCAGAAAGAGAGAGAGAGAAAGAACAAACAGGCAGAAAATAGAGAGAGAGAAAGAACAAAACAGGCAGAAAATAGAGAGAGAGAAACAAACAGGCAGAAAATAGAGAGAGAGAGAAAGAACAGGCAGAAAGAGAGAGAGAGAAAGAACAAACAGGCAGAAAATAGAGAGAGAAAGAACAAACAGGCAGGCAGAGAGAGAGGAGAAAGAACAAACAGGCAGAAAATAGAGAGAGAGAAAGAACAAACAGGCAGAAAATAGAGAGAGAAAGAAACAAACAGGCAGAAAATAGAGAGAGAGAAAGAAACAAACAGGCAGAAAATAGAGAGAGAAAGAACAACAGGCAGAAAATAGAGAGAGAGAAAGAAACAAACAGGCAGAAAATAGAGAGAGAGAAAGAACAAACAGGCAGAAAATAGAGAGAGAGAAAGAAACAAACAGGCAGAAAATAGAGAGAGAGAGAAAGAACAAACAGGCAGAAAATAGAGAGAAAGAACAAACAGGCAGAAAATAGAGAGAGAGAAAGAACAAACAGGCAGAAAATAGAGAGAGAGAAAGAACAAACAGGCAGAAAATAGAGAGAGAGAAAGAAACAAACAGGCAGAAAATAGAGAGAGAGAAAGAAACATAGAAAGAAAATCGAGAGAGAGAAAGAAACAGGCAGAAAAATGGAGAGAGAGAAAGAAACAAACAGGCAGAAAATGGAGAGAGAGAAAGAACAAACAGGCAGAAAATGGAGAGAGAGAAAGAACAAACAGGCAGAAAATGGAGAGAGAGAGAGACAACACGGACGGAGGGAGGGAGAGAGAGACAACACAGACAGAGAGGGAGGGAGAGAGAGAGACAACACGGACGGAGGGAGGGAGAGAGAGACAGACGGACGGAGGGAGGGAGAGAGAGACAACACGGATGGAGGGAGGGAGAGAGAGACAATACGGACGGAGGGAGGGAGAGAGAGAGAGACAATGGACGGAGGGAGGGAGAGAGAGACAAACACGGACGGAGGGAGAGAGAGACAACACGGACGGAGTGAGAGAGAGACAACACGGACGGAGGGAAAGAGAGAGAGAGAGACAACACGGACAGTGAGTGAGAGAGAGAGAGAGACAACACGGACGAGTGAGTGAGAGAGAGAGAGAGAGAGACAACATGGACGGAGGGAGGGAGAGAGAGACAACACGGACGGAGTGAGAGACAACAAGGACGGAGTGAGAGGCAACAAGGATGGAGTGAGAGGCAACAAGGAGAGAGAGAGAAAGAGAGAGAGAAAGAGAGAGAGAGAGAGAAAAGTAAATACCTGTGTCATTAGCATAATTAACTAGTAAATTGATGACATTGGGAAAACCACTGATGAATATGTGTCAACGTATATCCAATGATAAAATGAGATGTTGCATATCTTTATATAAAAGACTGTAATTGTGAGAAAGATATAAAATAAATAAATAAAAAATAAACCATCTTTTTTTGTCTATGATATCCTCTTAAAACATCACATCTATTTTGTTGACATGAAATGTCAACAAAATAGGTGTTATGTTTCTATCAATAGCCATCCAAACCTTTACACTATCAGTTCAGCTTGTTCTGGGTAATGGTAAAAAGAAGGATTGAGAAATTGGTTTTCATGTATTGCTGATTTCCTTTGATTTTCCTTATGAATATCAAAAAGAGGCATAGTGAATCTCCACATGTTTATTGATTTGAGTGTTTGTTTAATGGCATATCAACTCCTTATGGGTCACTTTATATTGACATTTAATTTTTAGAACTTTGACATAATAAAAATATTGAAAAGCTGAGTTCAAATTTCAGTTGAATTTTTTGCATTCATTTATGCACAAATACCCCTTGGAAAGGTATTAATTTGTCTCTTCCCTTCAGCTATGGGCTAAATAGCAGGACCGATTGGGTTCTATAGCCTTGATTATCAACCAGTCTACTGCAGAAAGTAATGGCAACCTACTGTGGGAAAATCTTCTGCCCAGTCAGTCATGTCTCTTTTAAGACATGATCACCTAAGTGTGTATCATGTATGGCAATTAACAGACTGACTATTCTGCTTTCACAATCGAATAGATGATAGATAATACTCAGCTTCTGTGCATATACATGTTTGAGGTGGTGATATGTGTGTTACATGTTGTAGTTTTGCCAAAGCTATGACTTGGAATACAGTTTAATTCAATTTTGGGAGGAGCTTTGAAGTCATAAAAATATGATATACTAGCAGTATAGCCCGGCGTTGCTCGGGTGTAATGAAGGCTTTAAAACTAATCTATGATCCTGGAGCTCAGACTCTTTGGACGTTGGCACGAAACACTAAAAAGCAATGGTTGTTTCCAGTTAAAGTGAAACCGTAGACTGATAAAAAAATGAATGGATGCAAGTCAAATTTTGATTTAGTGGTATCGATATCAAATAAGTTTTTTTTCATCATAAACTGAATTTTGAATACTAAATAAGTCCTCTGAGTAAATGGTATCATGGCTGAGACTAAGAACTACAATTATACCTACTTAGAGCCAAACCCGAAGCAAAAACTAAAATAAAAGGGCTGAAAAAAAATACAGACATACAGGCAGATAAACAGACACACACAAACATCTTGCCTTTTATATATATCATCAATTTTCTGCACTATTGTAAGAACTGCAACCTTGAAACTTCTGAATATCATTTCTTATGTCTGTCTATGAGTGTATCAAATTTGATTAAAATCTGACCACTCCTATAACCTGATTTTTTTGATTATCAATTTTTGATATTTATTGGGTGTACCTCGACACAAAACCTAGCTCAGAACACTCGCAGACACTTATAGTACAACTGTGTAAATTTTCAAGAAAATCGGTTCAGCCATTTCCGAGTCTATAGGTAACCGATACACACACACACACAGACACAGACACAGAGACAAAGTTCCATTTATAAATAAGTTTAGATTAGATTCTGCTTTCACAATTAAATACATGGTATATAATACTCAGCTTTTGTACATATACATGTTTATGCAGACATGATTACTAGAGGCAGTGATATACGAGTTTTATGTTGTAGTTTTGTAGATGTTCTATTTTGGAATATAGCTTGATTTAAGAAACTGTCAGATATTATATGGATTAATGTCATGAAAGTTCTTTCATGTTGGTTGTTTGGTTATCAACGTCTATAGTTTATTTAATCCTGAAATCTAAAGATTTTGAATGCAACACAGACAAAATTTATTGTTGGTAATTTTACTATAAAAATGTATTTTTACACATTCATAGTGTTGTTTTAGTTTGGGCGTTGGCCCAATAAGTTGTAGAGTATTACATGGATTAATGTCATTTAAGAGTTCTTTCATGTTGGTCATTTGATTTCATTTAGTGGCATATCAATGCTTTATGGGTTTTTTAATGTCAAAATCTAAATATGTTTAAACAATTTTATGCCTTCAACTAAATACATCTGAAACATAATTGTACATCTTCAACTACAGATGTATTGTTGGTTAGTTTGCTATAAAATGTATTGATGGTTATTTTATATTTTTATAGTGTTTTATTTGAGGATTTACTATTTATCCATACCTGGGACCCTAACAAGAACTATCATCCCAGGTCAGGGTAGACATGGGACAATTAAGAGGTGGTTCCCTGCTCCTGAAAACACCCCACATGTTTTGCCACTACTTAAATAAACTGGACCACTTATAAGAGATAGGAGAAAAAATAGTGGGGGAAGTGGGAGCAGAATTTGTGTAGATTAGCATTCATTAGCCTATTAAGCTATGAATTTTGTTAGAAGTGAGATCAATTTTTTTTTGTGATTAAAAAGTGAGGTCATGTTTATAAGACTGATACAGTGTAAAATCCCTGCTTTTTTCTTTTCTTTAGATTAATGGACATAATGTTTAGTTACAAATGTCCAATTTGAAACTGTGTTTACATTATATCTGTATGTGTGTGTATATATATATATATTAACCTTTTTTGTTGTGACGAGAGTTTTTGGGAAGCAGATGCACAAACACTGAGTGATAGAACTTATTTATCTTAAATGTAGAATGTTAGCTTGGTCTAGGCCAAATTTTTCTGTCTTTCTGAAAAACAGCATCCCAAGTCATCTTGGGCTGTCCTCAGCAATTGAAACAGGAACTTTTCAATGAAATATTTGATATTTAGATATATTTATAAGTATAAATGATATCAAAACAATATGGATGTCAATATTTGGATTCAATTTTGTGATTTTTTTTTTTTTTTTACACTGGGGTGTTAAGATATGTGTTGAATTTTTATTTAATCTAAGTAATGAAAAAAGAAATTCATTTGAATCACTTGAATCATCTGGCCACCATTTTATTTATAAATGAGCCTGTTTATGATTTTGATTCAATGAAAAAATACATTTTGTTAAAAGTTTTTTGTATTATCATGTAATTTGAGCAGCATTCAATAAAAATTACACACAAAAAAATTTCTTTGTTTTTGCTTGCTTGCTTGATTTTCTTTTTTGCGACTTTTCAATCTTTTAAAGCCAGAAAATATTTCTAAATTTTAAGAATATTTTTTGAGATAACTATTTACTGATACAAGTCCTACTAATTAACCCATATTTAGGGGGAGAGGTGAATTCATACCTTTCCCAACGGAATTTGCATGTAATTGAATATAATGAACCTGACTAGACCTGGAACTTGGCTCTCTGATTTCCAATTACAAGCAGTTATCCATTACACCACCCATACATCCAAGCTTATAGCACCTGGTACTCCTATGCAATCAGCCATCTAGATACTGACCAGGGTTAACATTGCTTAACTTTGATCATTGTATGAGAGCCAGTTTTTTTTCCTATAAGCTCTATATGGTTCATCTACTTATACTTTTAATATTTTTCTTAAGATATTAATATTTTGATTTCTTTTAATATCTTAATTTTTTTCTTATTTGAAATTTGATGTTTTATTTTATAGCATTCTTTAGAATCCCTGCATCTCTTCTTTTTATAGATACAGACTTTTATATTTTTTATAATAGCTAGGAATAATTGGAATTTTGATGGTATACTAAAAACTAAAATGACAACTGGTTTCGCCCAGAGCTTATCAATTTTTTTATTTCTGGGATTTTCTTAATTGTCAACTAAAAGATGAAATGAGAATTGAGGGTAAAAAAAAAAAAAAAAAATGCAAGGGAAACTAGGGTCCAATTACAATAGTCATTTTTATAATCAGAGAAGAAATTAGTTCCCAAATTTTTGAAAGGCCAAATCTATATCTATAAGTCATGAAGGTGGACGTTGTGTAAGTATTTGATAGATAGATAGATAGGACTTAACATCTTCATTTTGCAGTCTAGCTCGACGGGTGTTGCCCTCAGATGTAGATCAAAATTTTAGAATGCTAACAACACCTTGAAATTTTTCAGAGAGTCAAAATTAGGGGTGGAAAAATATATATTATCATGCCAAAATGTCAGGGATCAGTTGATGTATTGATTATAATATAGAATCGATCACCTCACTTTATATTATCTATATATATATATATATATATATATATATATATATGTTGCCCCTCCCCCTACCACCCTAATCCAATAGAGACATTCTACGTTGTTATCTATATCTATAAAAGTGATGAGGGTGGACGTTGCATAAGTATTTGCTATGCAAATTTATCATAAGCTTTTTATTCTTATTATTCCTTAAACTACCCAAGTTAAACCGGGCGAAAATGCTAGTAAAATATAAAGGAATTTTATACTTTTGTTCTTTTAATAATATCTGGTCTCAAAACATTTTAACAGTCAGAATCTCATAATTCTTTGATACAGAAACAAATATAACATATTTATCATTACCGATGATAAAGATGTCGCCAAAATGTCAGTGTGTTGATAGCAATATTGGCATAGCGGCAAATGGAGGCAAATCGACAGACATCTTCTGGAAAAATGTATAATGATAAGAGATACCAGACATCAGCAGGGTATGTACATCCAGTTTCAGGTTCTTTCACACTTTTACATACATTCTTTGAAGACTTACTTGACTTATGTCGATCTGAAAAACAAAATATTTCAACATTAATTAAAACACACTCAAAGATGCCCAATGTCTATGGCTGTTTGATGCAAGAGGAAAAACATCAACATTCTAAAATCTATACAACTGTATCATTTGATAACAGAAAAGGCCAAAGTGGTTATTGAAGTGGATGCAGAAAAATTTAATTGGCCAAATTCTTCTTAAAAAAGAAAAGAAAAATTAACAGTTTCTGTTCTGACGAGCTTCTTTCCCCTGATGCCCTGACTACATGAATCTACTCATGCTACTAGATTGGCAACTAGGTCCCACACTTTTACCATCAAAATAATCAAATATAACCGCCACTTCTACTCCAACAGTTTTTCTTGCACTTTCCGTAAACTTGCTAGCTACAATCTCCAAAAGTTTGAATGCAATGTCAATTGCCATCTTCTACCTCCCTTTCTTCAAAATCCTCTGTACTGTTATTTCTCTCTCTGTAAGCCCCTGCACACCAGTGGCAATCCTGCCTTGTTTGGGGTGAAATGATAAGGAAAAAAAAAAAAAGAAAGAAAAGTAATAAATGATTAGATTTTGGAAATTGACTTGGGTTGTAAACCTTTCAGCATCCTCTCCTCTCATATTTCCTATCAATACCAATGAGTGGTGTTGGAGATTTTGAATTTAAGTGTTGATTTAAACCTCACTTAAAATATTAGCATAATAATCTTCCCACCCAATTTAAACTTGTATAAGAATCGGAGAGCCGAGTTTGAGTTTCAGTCGAATTTGTTGCATTCACTTGAAAAAGATTAATCTGTCGCTTCTCCCTCCAGCTATGGGTCAAAAGCAGAACAGATTGGATTCTATACCCTTGGTTGACAACCAGTCTACTGCATTAAGTAATGACAACCTACTGTGGGAAAATACTCTGCCCAGTCTGTCATGTCTCTTTCAAGACATGATCGCCCAAACGTGTATCACATATGGCACCTAAATGACTGATTATGTGACAAGGTGCAGAAAAGTCAGATTTGGATTATTGGATCAAGCCAATAATTTTTTCAGTAACCCCTTATACTTAAATTTAGTAATTTATGACGGCTGATAGTTAATTAAACTTTCTTAATAGTGGAGATGGAAACATGTATTTGGTATTATGTAAAGTCTTGTTCAAAAGATGCTTCAAGTCAGTTTGCTGTGTGATAGCATTGAGTAATAGTGTTCATTAGTAATGAGTACTATGTCTGAGTATGATAGGTGATAGAATTATTAACACTAGCTGGTTGTGTGCCAATTGAAATTTACAAATGAAAAAATTTAAACCTTACAAGCACACAAATAGTGCATTTACAGAATGGCATGTGTAAAATTAGCAATTTCTATACAGGAAACATTCAATATTCATTGAATGAAAAATTACCGAATTTTTCAGTGTATAATATGCAATTTTTTGCCCCCCAAATCTACTTATATTCTATACCCTGATATAGAAAACAAATGATATACACAAGCCATGTGTAAATATATTTAGATAGGCATACCTAATTTAGCTCATTTGATGAGATTATTTATAATAATATGAATTTAAAATGAGCAATGTGATTGACCAATCAGATTGCTCAATACAGTTAGTGTTGGGGATTGCTTAATTGGTATTTTGATTGGATGCTCAGCAGGCTGTAATTACTGTTAATTTGGATGTGTCACCAAAAGCAGAAGTGTCTAGAAAGCAAAATAGTTTGTTTTGACATTCTATTTTTTCAGCCCTTAACTCTGCATGTATTACCCCAAAATATTTGTCTATATTTCTGAGGTCAGGTATTGTAATTATTTACACTGTTCAGACTGTTGTCCTCACCTTTGTTACCATATTCACAATGATTCAATCTACCTCAATAAAGGGTCAAGTTCAAAATTCCAATTACCTGAAGAATGTCGAAACGTACAACAGCTGAAATGGTGTGAATATGGCAACAAAGATAAGGACAACAGTCCAAACATTAGAAATAATGTAAATAATTACCTCAAAATCTTTCAAGTACTTGTAATTCAGAGTTGAAAACTTGTTTATTTTGCATCCACTCACTATTCTCCTGACACAGTGAGGGTTTGTAGCATAGTGTGGCACAGTTGTATTCCTATTGTTGTGGGAGGCAGATGTTGCTTTGTCTTCTTTGGATTATCCTATCATTCCCAAATGATTAACAAAAGTAAGTTCTCATAATTTATATATATATATATATATATATATATATATATATATATATACATACACACACACAATTATTGTATACGTGTGTTTCACTTACAATTTACAACATATGTTTATGTAACAAATTTATTATAATTAACGTTTCAAAGAATAATTATATCTTCAGTTCAATTTTTGATTTAACTTATATTGTAACAGAGATTGCTTGTTATGTAATTTTTTTTCAGCAATACAATATTTTACATAATTGTCACACTATAAGCATTTTTGTATTCAGATGTGTAAACATTCCAAAAGATTATCTATTTTTGGAAATCTGAGATGATTAACACAGGATTAAGAAATGGTAAGACTAACCATTTTCTTTGAAAGAAACAATTGGCATAGAATGACCAAACAGGTTTTAGAGAGACTGTCATACGCAGTTAAATTCCAATTAGCTGCATATTGGAAGTTAAATTTCAATTATACAAAAAAAGCATGGAAACAGAACTGCTGAAAGGAATTTTGGTCCTCCATGAGCCAAAAAAAAAAAAAAAAAAAAAAAATAGGTTTATTCTTGGATCAATCAAAAAGAACTGAAGAAGTTAAAAATGTTATTTGTTCAATAAAAGTGTTTTTTTTTCAAAATAAGGGTGCATATTATATTCCAAAAAGTCAGTGTATATCTTAAAAAAAAAAAAGAAAAAAAAAGTTCATCTTATATTAAAAAAAAATAAAATAAGGGTTCATTTTATATTCAAACAGGATGTATCTTATATTACAAATAAGAATTAATCTTATATTGTAATATATATATATATATATATATATATATATATAAAGGGTTTATCTTATATTAAAAAAACAACAAACGTTATTGTTGGTTAAAACTTATAAAAAATTTTTTTTGTTAAAAATAAATTTGTCAAGAAAGTGGATTTCTCAAGTTCACTATTATTGTACTTTCTAATATTGATGAGAATAAGACATTAAAGGAAGAATTTCTTTACGTCACAACAATATAAGGACAAACAGTGGTTGACAAGTAGCACACATTGTTAGAAGCCTGCAATTTACAGTTGTTGAATACATTCCCTACAGTTTTGATTTAGTACCCTTAGACTTGTTATTGCTTCCAAAATTGAAAGAGGCACTTTGATGATGAACAGTTTTCATTCTATGCTGAAAATGAAATTGCTGTACACAGCTGCATCTGAAAGCAAACCTGAAACTTTCTTCATAGACTGAATGAAAAAATTAGATAGACAGAGCACTTGTAGCAGAGACTACACTGTTTTCATCAGTGCATGTGTTGAAAACTATTAGAAACTCTTTCAGCTTTTAGGCATGCATAAAATAAAACTGGGAGCCTGTAGTTAGACATTTTTTCATATTGTGCTGGACTCTAAATGTTCTGAGAACAGATAGACATGATGGAGTAATGGATAGTGGCATGGATTGAAGAATCAAGTCAGTTAAGTGCCATATGTGATGCATGCTTTGACTGACTGGGCAGAAGATTATCCCACAGTAGAATTCTGTGGTAGACTGGTTGCCAACCAAGGCTATAGAACCCACCTATCCTATTATCTAACCCATAACTGGAGGGAAGAGATGGATTAATACCTTTCTCAAGGGTATTTGTGAATAAGTGAATCAAGAGTCGAGTTTAAATTCATTACATTCACTTAAGTGCTAATATCTTTGTGAAAAGCAGGAATCCATCTCTTCTCTCCCCAGCTATGAATAAATAACAGGACAGACTGGGTTCTATAGCCTTGGTTGGCTACCAGTCTACTGCAGTAAGAATTCGCAACCTACTGTGAGAAAGTCTGTGTATCATATGCAATTGAAGCCTACTTGTCCCATGAAACTTTTAGGGAAGAAGCCGACTGAATCTGCCCAGGGTGAATGCTGTCAAAGACAGACTCTGAAAACAGACACACATCACTTAGATAAAACATCTCATTTACTTACTCTTTAACTCATCAAATTCACCCCACTTTTTTTATATAGACTATGAAAAACATTGCTTGAACATTCTCCATATTAAAAAGTTCCCAATAGAAGTTTTTATTTTGATCATTCTGTAGTTTGTCTATTTTCTCAATCAATTCAACTCGTGCAGTTTTTGTTAGTCAATACATACCACCTTAACTTCAAGTTAGAACCCCAAACCTAACAACACACTGATTGAAGACTATATTGAAAAATAAATTTTAAAGAAAAAAAAAAAAATTCATTCCATTTTGATAATAGTTTCATAGAATTGAAAACTTTGCTTGTTAATTAATCTTTAATAATACGTATAGTTAACATCTTGTTTCTGAGTATACCTGTCTGCTATGATGTTACAGACGTATCTGGGTTTCTTCCACATGCAATAGTCAACCTGTAGTTTATACTGAAACTATGTCGAGCAGGCCTTAGTTACAATTTCTGGGAGAGAAAACATAATCTGGTGTGATCAGTTTAAACAAGGCCAGTATACCCAAACTCTCAGTCACGATGATGTGTGACTTTGGGCCAACACAACCAGTGATGACTTCTGAACAGTTTTGTCTTCTAAATTTCACTCACGAGGCTTGGGTCAACAATTAGCATGGTTTTGATGCACTGCTTCCCAATAGTGCTTCATGCTGGGATTGTCTCCCCAGGGGTGATAATATCAAGAAGTCACCTATTTTGCAAATTGATCACAGTGAGAACTGAACTTAAGTTTCATTGTTGGGGGGTTAATATGCTAATCACTCAGCCAGCCACAACTTAAAAAATTACTAAGAAAAAAAGAAGATTAAGGCAAGATGTCTTAGCTCAACTAAAGGGCGTATAGGAATAAAAAAAATTAAATTTGAAAAAAACAAAAAAAAAACAAAAATGATAAAAACATTTTCAAAACAAGAATTCAATAAATAATGAAATACTTTAGTGGATGTATGTTAATGTAATGAATAGCAGTTTCGAATGGGTGCAGGACAACTCAAACATGCTGACTGAGCGCTGGGACAAGTCAGCACAAGAAAAACAATTTTTTTTATAATTGAATAAAAGTAATTTATTAAGGATTAATAATTTAATAAGTGAATATTTTTCTTCAAACAAAGCATTTGAAAAGGCATTATGTAAAATATGAACCAGTTTTTTGTTTTTAATTTTTTAAATAAAATAAATCGTAACAAAATTTATTTTTTAATAAAGTTTTGGACATTCTAAAATATTTTTCTAAAAAATAATTTAATAATTTGCGATTTACTCTATTAAAAACAATTAACAAAAACTGGTTTATATTTTACATAATGCCTTATTTGAGAAAAAATATTCACTAATTAAGGTTTTAATCTTTAATACATTTCTTTTATTCAGTTATAAAAAATTATGATTTTCTGGTGCTCACTTGTGCCGATGTTGAGTTGTCCTGGTGTTCAATTGGCAGTATTGAGTCGTACCTTCCCAGTTTAAAATAAGAAATTGTATAGCAGAGTTCAAATTTCAATTCATTTTGTTACATTCGCTTACACATAAAAACCCATTAGAAAGGCAGGAAACCATCACATCTTCCCCCAGTGATGGTTAAATAGCAAGACAGATAGGCCCTATAGCCCTTGGTTGGCAATCGGTTTAAGAGAAGGAAAACTCGGCCTAGAAAGGATTGGGCTTTGTTAGACTATCTTGCCCAGAACACATCAATGTTGCTGCATATAATAGTATGTGTGGTGCCCCTTCAACCGTAATGGGTTACAGAACTCGTGATCGTAAAATACTTTAACTGATAATTTCAATGAGATAATAACAAAATGTTAATTCTGCAGTAGACAACAAAATAGCACACTGAAAGAATCTCTTAAATATTCCTTTATAGAAAAGCTTTGGGATAGAGAAACCTTTCCAAAATCTTATTTCTGAACTAATGACTTACATCACCTGCACATCCCAAGAAATTGAAGTTAATATTCAACTTGCTCAATCTTCTCAGTACCAGTAAACTCTGTTGAGTACAGGTCTACAGCATTTTACTACAATAGGTGTTGCTACAATGATTTTTGTTACCAAATAGGTTTTTACAGGAAGAAATTGCCATACTCTGCTATTGAACCTGGGGGTGGGGTGAGAAAAAAAAAAAGAAGAGACTTTCACATTCACATGGAGAAGGGCATTTGTGCAGAAGTGAATGCAACAGATTAAACTGGAATTGAAAACCATCACATCTTTCCCCAGCTCTGGTTAAATAGCAAGACAGAAAGAAATTGCCAACCCCATACTCTGCTATTCAACCTAGGAGGGGGGGGCAAGAAAGAGGAGACTTTTACATTCATATGGAGAAGAGCATTTGTGCAGAAGTGAATGAAACTGATTAAACTAGAATTGGAATTTTGTTTGCTAATTACATTTTCTTCGCAATGTGTTGTGCGAGACAAATTTTCTTGTCAAAATCTATCTTGCACATTTATAAATTTGTCATTTATCAGTGCATGGAAAATAGCTGCCACATCTAGTGATCTTGCAAGATTCTTGACAAAATTCAAAGAAGCGGCTGTAATGTTGGTTGATTTTGTTAAGCGACAAATCAATATCTCTATGGGTTATTTAATGCTGAAACCCAAATACTTTAAACAGTTTTATGGCTTCAACTAAAGATAAAATGTATCGTTGTTAATCCTACTTTAAAAATGTATTGTTGGTAATTTTTTTTATATAAAAAAATGTATTGCTGGTACTTTTTTTATACTTTTATAGTATTTGTAGGTTCACTATTTTTCCATAGCTGGGGTCCTAGCATGTGCTACCACTCTTGTCTGTAATGTAATTGATTCTGATCTGGCATTTTGACTTCAGTCACTTTCCCACCAATGTGACATGGCTTCCCTCTGTTTTTCTACAAATATTTTATGGTAATTGTTCTAATGAGCTTGATGCCTTGACTACACAAAGTTAAGCAAGCTACTAGATTGGTAACTAAGTTTCACTGTCTAACTGCCGAACTAGCAAAGATGCAACTGTATATACTATTTTAATAGTTTCTTTTTTTTCACTTCTCGCCTGTGGAACTATCTTCTGGTTTCTTGCTTCTCTGTCACTTACAATCTTCATTAATTTAAATGCAACATTGATCATCATCTTCTGTTTTTCCTGAACCCTGTTCTTTTATTGTTCTTTCTCTTCACTAAAGTCATCTGATTCTCTTTCATTTACAGTAACCACTTGCATCTTAGTAGCATTAACATCTTGGTTAGTGGAAAATAATTTAAAAAAAAGAAAAAAAAGGGACTTAACATTTTTTTTACACTACAACACTCCAATGCTAATATTGGCAGAGATTAAATTTAATCATGACTTGTGTCCAATTTCATTTTCTAGATCCACCAACTCAATTGGGTCATATCATGGGGATCCCTTTAAAATTTTCTGCAGGTGACTTGTGGGAATTGTATCCAAAAACAGGAATGGGAGATTCTAATTAAAGGATTCTGTATGTTTTGAGTGGGGTGTACATTTTGGAATGTGAAAGAAAGAAAGAAAGAAAGAAAGAAGCTTATTCAGGGTTGATATTTTGACTGGGTTGTGGACAGATAAGCAGGTCTCAGCAGATGTGAAATCAAGGTTAGCTGTTGAAACACACACACACACAGAAATAAATAGAGTAAAACGTTATCAACCTTTCACGGTTGATTTTCAGTACAAAATTAGTAACTGATGTAAGCTTATCAGTGAGAGAAGGAAACCATTTTTTTTCCTTGATAAGCTGTTTTGGTTATGTAGATTGGTTGCTGGCAAGGATAGCAACAGAGGTAACAGCTAAAGTAATTATGCTAGAAATGTTACCCATTCAGTTTGGATATCTGGGGGAGGGGCAATGTTGCAAAGATAAATGAATCCATTGTTCCATAAAGGCATTCAAGTAGAGCAAATATGAGCAATCTCAGCTAAAATTTGAACATGGATTCAAAGACTTCATTTAGTAACCATTTCACCCACCCAACATCTCTAAGCTAAGCCATAAGTCTGTTTTTAATTGGTTGCCTGCCGAATGAAAGATTTGGTAAATAGCATATTATAGACAAGAATTCAAAGTGATCTGTTTGCTGTAAAACAGGACATTTCTATTTCCATGTACAAGAAACAGTCATGCATTGAGCATATAATCATGGAGAAAACCAGAATGTACATATTGCCAAATCTGGAATAGATGGGGCAACGGGCTGGTTATTTAAATTTGGATTTTTGTTTTGTTTTTCTAGACACCTGGTTTAATATATTTTAATTTTTTCTTTTCCAACCTGTGTTTATTCTGATTTCCACTTCCTTCTTTTAACCACTCTTCCTTTTGCCACTCCACCAAAACTACCCTTTCATTCTGACCCCCACAAACTAACCATCTAATCCAATCTCCCCCACCTGTTTTACCCCCACACTACTTACATGTAGAATTGTAATTGAAAAATATCTCACAAAAAAAATTTGAAGTTACAAAAACTAATATCCATCTGTGATAGATTTAAAATTAAAATGAATAAAAAGCCATCAATATTTCCATACTTTGAAAGATACTCCATTGCTATAAATATGCATTTAGATAATCAGTCAGTTAAGTGCCATATGTGATACACGCTTTGGGTGATCATGTCTCAAAAGAGATGACTGACTGGGCAGAAGATTATCCTGCAGTAGGTTGCCATTGTTTTATGCGGTAGACTGGTTGCCAGCAAGACTATAGAACCCAATCTGTCCTGTTATTTAACCAATAACTGGAGGGAAGAGATAGATTAATACCTTTCCTAAGGGCATTTGTGCATAAGTGAATGCAAGGAATTCAACTGGAATTCGAACTCGGCAACCTGATAATACTAGGTAGAAACTAATTTCTTTGGGAACAGAAAATTAGAGTTTATTTTTTCTTTTTTTAATTTCAAAAATGAAAAAGAAAAAGTTTTATTTTTCAATAATGAAATTTTTTTTTTTTTTTGAAAAAAAAAACAAAAACAAACTAAGATTTGCAAAAATACTAGCATTATATTTTTGTTTTAATCAAGATTGTAATAAATAGGAAAATTCCAGTATAATCTTACCCAACTGATTTTCTTGTGCTTCTTCCTCTTCAACATGTACAATGTCAAAGTCATTTAGATCTTTCTCAAACCAATTATCAGCAGCATCTCTCAGTCTGGGAGTTCTTTGCAACTGTTGAGCTATATACACAAAACAAAAGATAATATTGAACATACAAGATTTTAAAGTGACATCTTCATTTAATGTTACACCTGTAACTTAGAACATTAAAATTCTCATAGTAACCTGAAGGACCACTTGCATGAAGAGGTGTTGAAAAGTCCTAAGCACAACCCCCATCCATTTCTAATGATGGCAGTAATTAAAATATTAATTTTGGAAAGAGTGTCTAGCTGAGAACTTTTCAGCATTTCTTTATGCAAGTAATTCATGAAAAGCAAGATAAAGCCATTCACGATTTTATGGTAGACAAATATTCAAGGCTAAATCTTTTGTAATTTGGCTTCTCTTTATTACGCAATGTTGTTTCAAGAAAATCACTAACATTTTTGTACCAAAACGATCAATTTGCAACTAAGATTCCATTTTGAAAGATTTTATTCATATAAAGCAGTAACATAATTCATTTGAATTTATTTACTACAGTGATGTCATGTAATTTTTTTTTAGATAAAAAATTCTGTTAGAAACTTTTCTTCACTTATTGATAAAGAGGCCAACATAGAACTTGAAAATGCCATAGAGTTTCACAAAAAAGAGAAACTGATATTAGTTTTAAAATTTTGTAAACAATTATAGTGAGGACTTGGCACTATGGTTTTACATGGGACATTATGCAGTTAAGCATTAACAAAACTGATCATCTTTTTCAGATTATTTAGAGAGTAAAAGAAAAAAGGAATACCTGTAGAAGAATTTATAGGAACTGGTTTATTATTGCTGGTTTTAAAACCAAAAAATGTTTTCAGATTGTAAGAATTTTAATTCTTTTTTAGAGATAATAATGATATAGTGATACTAGTTTTACTAATTAAACCATAGGTGGGGGTGAGAAGAGATGGATTCAAATAAAGAAAAGAACCTTGTAGAATATTTTATTTAAACATGGCTTTTAGATGATTTCATCTTTTCCAAAGGGTATTTGTGTATAAGTGAATATAACAAATCCAAATAAGCTTAAAAGTATGTCTGCCTATTTAACTGGACAGTAAAATAGCCTCTTCCTTCATCTTTTAATAATCACATTGCAGGGTGTAGAATATGTTTTTGAATCAGCTGCTGTGATTAAGATGGACGTCAGTGGTTACATCACAGGACTGAGTCTGGTGGCTGTAACCGAAGATTGGTTGTGCAAGTAGAACTACAGATGTGACAAGATAAACTTATCAACTAATTTAAAGAAGCATATGAATTGACCATGTCATCAACACTTGAGTGCTGTCTAAGGTAGCAATATAATTTAACTAAATGGAAACAGTCTGATTTTTTTATGTGATATTATAGACTTATTTGGACTGCTTTTAATACAAGACCAAACTTGAGTATATTCCAGTCATGAAGATTGTAATTACAGAGTGTGATGAGCAAACTGTCATCACTTTATATTTTTAATTTCATGCATGCATATTGTTTTTGTCAATTACACAGTATAGTAGGGTCAGTTGGGTACCGTCTGTGAGAAAAAGAGCACTATGACACAATTCACTGCCAGAATGCTGTACTGTTTGGCATTTGTGCCAGAAATTCTAATATGAACATTTCAGAGTGTTTGGGTGTCAATCTGAGAACAGTGCAGAGGATTTGGAAAGAGTTAGAGGTGTTTAATGGTGATTATGAAAGTATTTGGAATGATCACTAGTTATGGCAATGTTATGCATCTCTTCATCTTCCCACAGGGCCTCAAACTCAACATTGAGGAGACAGAACTGACTTGGATCAAGAGGGTGGCTGCTGAAAGACCCTATATCTGGTAATAAGACTGTACCATGCCACAAAAGCAGAAGAACCCAGTCATGTCTGTCAAACAATTTCTGCAACCACATTACCCCTTACATCTGTTCACCTAACTCCCCAGAAAGATACCCCCTTAATTATTATGTGTGGAGTGCAGTTGAGCGACAGAACAACAAAAACTCCTTGTACCGCCAAAGATGACTGATGTCAAGGATTATGGCAGCATTCACCAACTTAAACAAGGTAACTGCCCAGAAGAGTTGCAGAGGATACTGAAGTCATCTAGAGGCTGGGGCTGAAAACAGTGGTGATTTTATTAGATAAGTTTACTCTTTAGTATTTCAAGATTTGTTTCATGTAATTTTAGTAAATATATTTGTAAAAATGAGATCAGTATTATTTCTATTTCTGCATAATTGAGATCACAATTCATCCATTGCATCCTGTATATTCAATTGACAAGAAAATCAGTCTTTTTAAAAGAAGTTTAAACATGTTTTGGAGACTTGGTCAAACAAAGTACAAGAGTCAATGTATTGTGAGAATGCTAAGGAAGACTTGGATGTCTCATCTTGTTTTTAGAATGCTAAGGAAGACTTGGATGTCTCATCTTGTTTTTAGAATGCTAAGGAAGACTTGGATGTCTCATCTTGTTTTTAGAATGCTAAGGAAGACTTGGATGTCTCATCTTGTTTTTAGAATGCTAAGGAAGACTTGGATGTCTCATCTTGTTTTTAGAATGCTAAGGAAGACTTGGATGTCTCATCTTGTTTTTAGAATGCTAAGGAAGACTTGGATGTCTCATCTTGTTTTTAGAATGCTAAGGAAGACTTGGATGTCTCATCTTGTTTTTAGAATGCTAAGGAAGACTTGGATGTCTCATCTTGTTTTTAGAATGCTAAGGAAGACTTGGATGTCTCATCTTGTTTTTAGAATGCTAAGGAAGACTTATTTGTCTAATTTTATTGTGAGAATTAGAAGACATATTTACAATTGTTTATGTTGAAAAAAAAAAAAAAAGCCAAATTCTTTTTTTTATTTTTAAAATCAATTCATCCCAAGCAAAGTGACAAAACTGCCAAGTTGCAAAGGTTACTGGGAGTGAAAGAGAATGACGACTCTTTAGAAGGAACTGGAAACCTAAACAGGAAACATGAAATAAACCTCTACTCCTGTTCAAAAGTCAGAATTGTTTTACTGAAGATTTTCTTGGATTCATAGCTCACATTAAATGTAGAAAGATCTTTTCAAGACTTTTCTAAAATTTGTATAAAATTTACTTATTGGGTTGTTGGATAAATTTATTTGCTTTTTCCAATATCATTTGAATTAATACATAAAATATTTTTACCATAGTGTTCTATGTTCCTTTTTTGTAGCTCTTATTTTTTTAATCATTTCACCACAAGCAAGGTGGGAATTCCACTAGTACATAGGAGGTTATAGAGAGTAAAAGTGAAAGAAAAGAAAGAGTGTAGGGAGGATTAAAGAAAGGACGAAAGATGAACTGGATTCAAGAAAGAAGATAGCGATAGACAATTCATTTAAATTTTTCAAGACTGTAGCTATCAGTGAAGCAAGTAAGCAGAAGGGAGTTTGACAGGCAGGAAGTATGAGAAAAGAAACTGCTGGTGGTTGCCTTTAGCTATAAACGCGTGGGACCTAAATGCCAATCTAGTAGCACTCTTAAATTCATGTAGTTAGGGGACCAGGGAAAAAAGTGCAACAGAGTATTTGTGATGAAAATCTTTGTAAAAAAAGGGAAGAAAGTGAGATAGTGACTGAAGTTGAGATACCAGGTCAGGATCGATTACATTGCAGATCTTTCTTTGGATTTTGTCAAGAATCTGAAGATGTACAACAGGAGCACCAGACAAGATATGGCAACAGTATTCAATCCATAGACAAATGGTAGATCTATAAATGTGCAAGATGGATTCTGACAAGGAAGAATTTATGGTACGACACAGTGACCCAACTTTCCTTGCAGTAGATGCAACCATTGATTCAATGATTTTTATTTCACTTTTGAAAATGTGAGGCTAAGGCGGTGTAGAGTGTTACTCACCAGGAGCCTATCATTGCCCTACAAATTTTGTTTATCATTTTGTATCATTGTCTGATTTGTTAAAATTGTTGATAATAGAATTAAAATAAATGAAAAAAAAAAAAATCTGACAACATAATACAAAGTAATTTTCAAAGTGAGTAGCAAATTTAATAAATGTCTTAGTTAACCATTGTCAGTATATTATTCCTTTTTATTCAATTAACATTACTTCATCATCCAATAAAAACTGTGATGAGTGTATCAAAAGGTGTAAAGGAATTATCCAAGTCATAACATTTGAAGATTTCACTGAGAAAAACAGTAAGTGAGAAGAGGAAAGTGGAAAATGACATTTTTGATGAAAAAAAAAAACAAAAACAAAAGCAGTATCAACAAACAGGCAAAATGCTGGATAGAACATTTTAAGTTAACAAGCAAAATGTATTCAAATGAATATTAAAGAGTTACTACAGTAGGGATTTTCTCAGTGTGTTCATAAACTGGTAAATAGATAACAGTAATTGATTCTCCTTTCTACAAATGTTTGATGGTTTATGTAGAGCTATGTTAAGAGTATTAACTTCATTATAGTGGGAATTTACCAAAAAAAGCAAAGTTGGGGTTTCTCTTAAGTGCTAGGAATAACATGTAAGTAAAGGAAATGGGTGCTGTGGTTCATGTTTGGGTACAGATTCACAGAGTCATATGCTAACAACTAATCCCAGCAAAAGTTTGCAAGTTTAAAGGGGAAATTTTCCTTTTGGAATTCTGGGATCAGGGTCAGCTGATAGAGGCTTTATTTTAAATTTTTTTTCTTAACATGATGGGAAAAGAGCTTGTATTTATATTTTAGCTTTATTTTTGTGACTCCCACAAGACACTCTCAGCAATAACCACTTTGAAAGTTGTAACAATCATTATAAAAATTGGTACAATATCATTTCACAAAGTTGCACACAGTTTACTAAGAATTAAACTAAAGATGCATTTGACAGTGAATGAGTTCATATAGTTACCAAAAAGTAAAATTTACTTTCAGAATGATATAAATTGAAAATTTGTGATTTTTACCAAAAATGTGAAAGGAAAAAAAAGTCTTAATTTCATAGACAGAAATTATACTTATAAAAAAGACAATTTTCTTTGATATCAAAGAAAATATTTTTTTTTACCTTCCTTTTGAATTGCATTCAGTGCTCCCTTTTTCAATCTAAAATCTGTGTGTTTGTGAGAAGAATTGGCAAAGTCCTCAAGGGTAATATCTGCAATAACAAAATTCAATGGATTTGCTTAGAAAAAGAAAATTGGGAGGAGGGGGGTTAAGAAATGCTCAAACTAGAAATACTTTTAATTAAAAAAAAAATAAAGTAAAAAAAAATTGAAGCATCAGCAAATCTTTTTACAAAATGCCATAAAAAATGAAGAGTGAAAAAAAATGAAAAGTGAAAGGAAGAGCGATAAAACAAAGAAACAAAAGAGAGAAACAAAGAAACAAAAGAGAGAAAAGAGAGAAACAAAGAAACAAAAAGAGAAACAAAGAAACAAAAGAGAGAAACAAAGAAACAAAAAAGAGAAACAAAGAAACAAAAGAGAGAAACAAAGAAACAAAAGAGAGAAACAAAAAGAAGACTGGACTTTTCCAAGTTATGAATAATCCTTCTTAGACATGGAGAAAAATTCTGTCAGAAATTGTCTGAAGTTTATTTCGGAAGAAAAGTACAGAAAATATGGTCCAAGCTTTCAACTTAAGCCATAAAATGTATATTGATTTTTTATTGCACCAATCTTATTGCTCAGCTTCAAATGACAAATTTCTGTTACTCAATAAGTAAATAAAGTAAAATAATTAAAATGATTAAAATTAAAAATATATATGCTAACATTTTAGTAAGCTTACTTCAGATGTTATTATAATGGATATTCATATTTGAAATAGATATACCATGTTTATTTTAAACATGACATTTTATGTCTATGAGCTTCTGCATTCACAAAGTCTTAAGAAAATGTGATCTCCAGCAGAAGTAAATTTGATCCCTGTCAGAGAGAATATTTAAGATTTCTTGAATGTACAAACTGACAGACATAATAACCACTGTTTAAAAAAAATAAAAATGACATGTTTATTTTAAATACGTGTATCCACTAATGTCTGAAGTAATAATGAAAATATTTTGAACAGCTTTGAAGGAAAAAATAAATAAATAGCATGTATATGACATTACATGCTGGCAATAACTCATGGAAAATTACAGAAAAGACATATCAGAGAGGCTACCACCTTTTTCTGTGAGAAAATGAAGGAAAGGAAGAAGAAAGGAAAGAAAAACACTGCCAATACCTTATAAATAATGGTCAGTTTTGATTGAGGAAAGACAGAAAAAAACATATAGGAGATGCTGTTTGATTTCAGTGAAAAAAGAAAAAAAAAAACAAAATTCAAACTGAAGAGCATGGTACTACTAGCACTTTTTAATGTTAAAACTAAAAGCATGTTATCTCTCTTTATATAGGGGTGGCTACAGAAATGATATCAATAGTTATCATGGGGTAAATTAGTAATTAAAAATTAGTGTCACTTGAGATTTCAAGTCAAATAAAAAATTTGGTCATGAATAGAATTAATGACAAGTTTTTTCCCCCTTATCTCCTGACCACATGTATTTTATGCGTGTTACCAGATTAGCCTCAAAGTCCCACACTTTTACCATCAAAATAGTTAAATGTCATCACCTCTTCTATTCTAAGTTTCTTTTCTTGTACTTTCCACTTGTAGAGCTCCCATTTACTTGCTTCCCTGATAGCTACAATCTCCCAAATTTTTTTTCTTACTAATTCTTACTAAAGCAGAGGGAACTGCATAAGATTAGTGTAATATTGACAAGCATTAAGAATACAAATCTGGAGCACACTTTAAAAAGCAGCTTCTAGTATTTGATAGATCTGTGAAAATCCATGTTGAATCTGAGGACCTGCGGGATGATGAATGGAGGCATAATGTTGTCATCACTAGTGATCATTCCAAACATCTTCGTAATCACCATTAGACTCATCCAACTCTTTCAGTGTTCTCTGCAGTATTCTCTCTCAGATTGACACTCAAACACTCTGAAATGCTTGTATTGTAGCTTCCAGCACGAATGTCAGGCACCACAGTGAATTACATCATAGTGCTGTCTTACTCATAGATTGTGCCCAACTGACCCTACTTTACTGTGCGGTCGACAAAATTGTAAACTAAGTATTAACAAGAACGCATATGCACAAAATTGAAAATATAACCAGGCGACAATTTGCTTATCACACCTGTATTTGAAGTCTAATTTAATTTCATTGGAATTATTTTTTTTGAAATCACTAAAATTGGTCTTATTGACAAATTTGTGAACATAACTTAATTATCTTTATTAAAGATTTTTCAAAAATGAAATATATTTTACTGAAATTTTATTTGAGGAAGATTAACAGATTTAAAGTTCAATTCATCTGAATTAAAATAAATATTACTTTTATTTTAAAATATCACCGAAAAGCATTTTTTAACAGTGTTTTTATGAGGTGTTGACATATCCTGTTGAAAAGATAACGTTTGCAAGATTCATGGGAGAGATACTTGTAAAATTACACAACGAACACAACGTAAACATCATTTTCAGATATTTTTTAACTCCGTAGTAATCTTAAAAAATTAAAATATTCTGATATTTTATTGAAATCTAGGTATTTTGACTTTATAGACTTGTTACGAAGACACTTGTTGAGGAAATGGTAGAAAATTACAAACAAATTTTTAATAGTTCAGTCAGTTAAGTGCCATATGGGATACACACTTGGGTGATCATGTCTTGACTTGTTACTATGTGAAGTTGTGTAAGATTAGTGTAATAATGACAAGCATTAGGAATACAAAGCTGGAGCACACTTTAGAAGGCAGCTTCTAGTATTTGATAGATCTGTGAAAATAAAACCAGTAAGGTTTATGAGAACTTATGATTATTAAAAACAAGAAAATGTTTTAGGTGAATGCAAGTTTTCAGCACACTAACTTTTTTTTTTTTTGAAAACTTTTTGAACAAAAGAAGAAAGAAATAATGAAAACTATTTGAACACAAATAAAATATTTCACATCATTTTATAAGGACTATTTTTTTTTAAATTTTAAAAAAAATTATTTTTGATTAGAGCCTGAAGAGAAAAAATTAGACCATGCTAGACAAATGCTTTCAGGTGGCCAATAAAAAGTGGAGGACATTTAGTTTTCTTTTGAGGAAATTTTCCAACCCCCCTGAACTTATTAAGAGCAGCCTGTTTATTGTCATACTTTAACACGCATAAATGATTTTCCAATCCATCTATTATTAAGACCATCCCAGTTTATTACATAATTCAATGACCCCACCAATTATTACCTGCCCCTAGTATTAGGCACACAAGAGTATGAACATTAAGCTTTCTAAAAGAGAAATTGAAACAAACTTTCTAATTGCACAGGTCAACAAAGAGTTTGTGATGAAGATAAAAGTACATTTTATACTAAATTGTGTATGCAGATTCAAAATTCATACTTAGAATTGTTCTTGCACATCAGGATTTCATGTTATGCACACATGTATGATTAGGGAGACCTTATAGCACAGAACAACAAAAACAAAAACTTTGCTATTTACCCAAATAAATTATACTCTACATAACTAAACAAGTATGCCAATTCTGAATCTGTACTTAGAATTGTCATAGGCTGAACTTTCTTTTTGATTGTTGTTGGTGTGTTTTTTTTTCCAACTAACTGCAGGTTATTTAAAGACAGAATATATTTTTAGATTATAAGAACAGTTTTGAGATAATAATTTACTAATACAAATTCTAATAATAATTAACCCATAACTGGAGGTAGAAAAGAAGGATTCATACCTTTCCCAAGGATATTTGTGTGTAAGTAAATATAACAACCCTAACTGGAATTAGAACTCAGCTTTCAGATTTCCAGTTCAGAGCAATTATTCATTATACCACTCATTCATCCAAGCTTACAGCACCTGGTATTCTCAAGCGATCAATAGTCTGGGTACTGACCAGGTTTAACCATTGATTGCAGGAGAAAAGGAATTGTCATAGGAAGTGAAACATTAGAGAGATGTGTATTTATGACCAAGGTAAATATTATATCAATAGCATATTAGTATTTATGACCAAGGTAAATATATCAATAGCATGTTAGTATTTCCTTGTGTTGCGACTCATGTTAGATGTGAAAGATTTTCTTAGATCTGTGTAAACTGCCAACTGAATGAAGAACATGCTAACAGCATATCAAAGAAAAGGTTGCTGGATATGCCTTAAAAATAATTTGATTCTGTATCTCCATTTTTTTTTCCTTGTTCCAATTGATATAGGATTGTAAGTGATAAGCATAGAAGAAGATTCAACCAGGACTTATCTGATATTCACCCTTGTACAAATTAATTGACACAAAATGAATGTCTTCCTAGGATGTTTTACACTTTCCACAGATCATCTATTGGCACTGTTTTTCTTTCGATTACATTTTCTTTTATGTTTTGAACTGATGGATCCAGTTTGTTTCTTTGCCTTGATGACATGACTAACAGTTAAAAAGGCTGACACAATTTCTGCAATCTCTCTATATGGCTTGCCAGTGTGTTAGTGCAGTGTTTCTAGTTTTGTAAATCTTGGAGAAACATCCATCGCAGAGAATGGCCACAGGAGAACTAATAGACAGTCAAGACAATAGTGGCTGGGTGTGATAAGAATATGATGCAGTCATGGATAATGTAATATTTTTCAAGGCCAAACAGATTTAAACATACACCCTGAAAATAAATTCATATCACTGCACACCACTGTAAATGATCTAGTCTGAGAAAAAAAATAGAAAATGATTTCACCCTGTCACTCTAGTGGGTCTAAAATTGCCCATATAGTGAAAGAAAGGAAACTAAAGCAATTCTTTCAAACAATTTACACAAGGGTGTAGCATCAAAGGCAGTTCAATTCAAATACAATAGGAGACTATGGCTGGTACCAATAACAAGACACCAGCTCAATGCACAAGTGTTTCAAACATTTCTGAAGAAATCAAAAATGAATATTTTATCTTTATTCAGTTACCATATTTAATTGTACACAATATGAAAAATTTCAAGTGAAAATTAAAAGGCAAAAAAGTGGGATTGTATTATACACTAATACACATTTTCAAAAATTTTATACTCAACTTAAAAATCATCTTATTTGAAATAGCCGTATTGCAAATACACTCAGTTTTGCTTGCAAGATAGAATTTGTCTATACTTCTGAGATGAGGTAGTATTTATATTGTTTGGATTGTTGTCCTCATCTTTATTGCCATGTTTATGACATTTTGGCCATTTTATGCTCTGGCCTTCTTCAGGTGTTAAGAATTTTGAACTGAACCCTTCATTTCAATCACTGGGGTATATCATTTTTATTCCATGTGCGATACCACTTCTGAATGCCATATAGTTATCTCCCTTTAACTCAACTTTCTAAGTTATGTGTTCACCATTGCTGTAGTCAGGTATTGAACTCATAACTCTTTGGAACAAGTTACTAGAACTAACCAACTCCCATATCTACTGGGCCACATTTCCTTGAGAGTTGGGCTCAAAACTCTTAGTACCTGAAGAAGGCCAGAGCGTACAATGGCCGAAATGTTGTAAACATGGCAATAAAGAGGACAACAGTCCAAACAGTGTAAATAGAGTGTAAGATAGTGTTTGTTCATATTTTGATTTTTTTGTATTTTCATAAAGTTTTCGCTTTTCATTCTTAATGAATAACTTTTTTTTCATAGTTTATTAATATACAGAATTGTAAAAAAACTACAAACAGAAAAGTCTGATCGATTAATCAACACCTTAAAATGTATTACTAGATCTGTTTCGTTAGCACCTTTCCCTGAAAATTTGCAAATAAGTTTTGAAACAGAAATTAGAAGAAACATGCAATGGCTAAACATCAGGTTCATTTCTATTCTTTAATATCTTGAAAAATTAAACATTTTAGTGAAATATATGTATGTATGACATTGAGATTTTCATGGATAATATGGGACAATATTTTAAAATAAATTTACGATGTAATGGCTATACTACGGAGTTGTATTATTTTCAAAGATGTAATTGATTCTGTTTTAGCTTCAAAAATGTAGGAATGCAGTATTTCACATTGTTATAAATATATTATTTCTTAAACTATTTGTATTCAATACAAATATGCTGAAGTAGGCCTATATTTTTGAGACCCACAAGAATGTGCTTTTATTTTTATCGCTACAACCAGGTCAAAAGTCCTTGCTGTCATTACAAGGATTTTGAGTCCCAAATGCCAGAACAGAATATAATCTATGAAAATGAGCCATACATACAGTGACCCCTTCCTACCAGCAAGGTCTGGGTAACAGTGATAATTTTCATCAAGGGGTAAAACTTCATCAGAGAGGACCAGTTAGGATTAAAAAAAAAAAAATGAATTTTTGGAGTTAAAAGGTGACTGTTACCTGAACTGAGATTTCAAATGTATTTATGATTCTTATTGGCTCTAGCCTAAGGGCTTGGCTACAAAACTACTCAGCTGTACATGAAGGAAAAAATTCAAGGATCCAGGCACTGAAATGTAGGTTATGAATAGATTCTAGTGTGTTCAAGAAGTCCATACAGTTGAGTGTTCAATTGTTGCAAGCCACAAAGAAGAAAAGTCAGTTATCAAAATTCAGTGTTGTTTCAAACACATCTTTGTTAAATGGAAACATATCACAAAAAGAAAATGTTATCTCTTCAGCATTGACAGATAAAATCTAGCACTTATTTTTGAGTACTGTAAAAAAGGAGTTGGAATCAAAGAGAACACAAATGAAAAGCAGGGTCACCCATTCATGTGTCACTGAAACAAGATTTGGTCATTCTGAACATTTGGTTGGGGAGGAGGAGTCAGTTAGTAAAGCTTTTTATATTATTCTTATCAAAAGAAGGTCAAATTTGAATCAAATTTAGAGACTACTGTTTCATACTTTTTTCCCAAAGAGATAACATGTTACAGCCTTGTGTAATGAGCATATATTATATCAGTTTTTGATTTCATGTATACAATGCTGACTGAACATAAAGAAGGTACTATTTTTAATATTTCTAGGAAGAAACACAGCCAAACTGGGGCTAGTAGGTCAGAATGTTGAAGGACAAAATGACTAACAAAGTATCAAAAGACAAAATGATGAAAAGACTAAACCTCAAAAGACAAAGTTTCAAAAGGACAAACTGTTGAGTAAAGTAAAAACGAACATATTGTCATGATTTTAAAAACTCGATTCAAATAATCATTTAAGCTATTTTAATTTTTTATTGCTTAAATTTGGTATCATTTAATAAATATTAGCCTTAAAATAATTTTATTTTTATTTTTTTTACTGCAATTGTAAATTCTCATAATTAAAAATTTTAACTTTTTACTGTTTAAATGCAGATCCTAGCTCAAAAATGTTAGCAATTATGCTGAAAGTTAATTTTTCATTGAAGATTTTTATATTAGTTTACACATTAAAAATATTATTTACCAGCAGGATACTTACATTCTAAGTAAAAGGTCTTCTATTGGAGACACATTTCTGGCTTTTCATCATTTAGTCAGTTTGACATGTTTTCCATTCAACACTGATATTAAACCATATGATACACTGTTCTTTAAGACTGGATGATATTTAGGCTCTGATTTAGTAACTCTGGCTTTTGCTTGTTGTTCTAATTGTCATTGGCTACCAGATCTATCACCTTTGGAAGCTAATCAGCAGCTGAACATCATCAACCCAGGCTGTCATCACATGATCCTTACAGTTCTTGAGGACATTAATAAATTTGTCTTGTAAAAAGGAGCAATCACTTTTTACAGCCATAAATCCCCAATGATCTATGCTTTATAACATTACTGACAATGTGTACCAGTGCAGCTACATTATGTATTTTAGAAAATTAACGTTACTACAAATGAAGTAACTTTAAAATAATTACTTTATGTAATTCTTTTTAACTACGATATTTAAAATTAATACCACTTTAACTGGGGTATGTTTTAATAAGAATAATTTAATTATAGTAAAATATTTCTTTTTAAATAATATTTTGTCCGAGATTGTCACTTAGTCCAAGGAAAGCAACTTTTACACTTATTTGGAGATATGAAATGAGATGATTATTACATCCCCAAAGTGAATAAAATCATTGATTGAAGTAGCTCAAAAAGTTGGAAGTTCAATACCTGGCCACAGAAGAGGGAACAAAAACTTGAAGAGTTAAGAGACTGAAGGGAATTAACTGAAACTTAGGTATCCAAAAACAGGTCTGGTGTGTGGAACTAGAACAACCTACATCCAAGGACTAAATAAAGGTTTGAAATTCCAACATACATCACCTGAAGAAGACTGGAGTGTAAATGGCTGAAACATTGTGAATATAGCAATAAAGATGAGGATAACAGTCTGAATAGTGTAAATAGTTATGATACCTTATCTCATAAATATAGATGGATGTTAAGTTGATTTTTTTTTTACTATTAGAATTGATATTCTTGTGATAAAGGAAACAAAAATACATATGATGTAATCACATTAGCTTTAGTGACTGTACCAAATAAAAATTTCTCAAGTTGGATGTTGGAAAAATACTACTTAAAATGCCAAACACCAACAATACAGTTGACTTGGTTGACCCCAGATTGGAAAATGAATTAAAAAAAGATCCAGATAGATAGGTAGGTATATTTAAGGTACATTCAATAACTAAGTGTACAAAAGAAACATGACTGCTGACTTGAGAAATTATATTAGAAAACAAAATCCTTTGAAGCAATTTGGCTTTCTGGGACATATAGCCTATAAAGAATAGATAGGTAGAAAGATTGAAGCTTGGAGCATTGACCAAAAGTAATACAGAGTAACAAATTGAAATTTAACTTATCTCAGTTTGATGGTTGAAGTAACATTAGAAGGGTAGGCAAAGAATACCACTGACATTGCATTAAACTAAAATGGGGAAAGGAATATCATGATCCTAAACCAGGAAATGGTGTTTGTCTATTGTATTAAATTATGGTCATTATGAATACCAAATTGATCTAGAAATATTGGATGAGGTAACATTACCAAATACCACAAATCATTTGGTTTGCTTGTGAGTTTTTTCAATATTAATATATTTTTGTCCCACAACCTAGTTGGAATGACTGATGACAATAACACTGAGTTGTCATGGGTACTGAACTAATTGCCAGACTTCAGATTGGTGAAGACTTATGGCAAAAAGGACTGAAACTAACATCCAATACAATAAACCTACTAATGCAAAAAGTTTCTATATACTAAAATGTTGATGGAAAATCATATTGGAAGCAGTAAAAGGACTGATTTTATTGAAGCCTTGTAGATGTGATGCAATCTGTGACTTCTATTAGTCTGTTTGTTCATCACACTCTCTAAAATAGCAATCTATTGACTGATCGAAACCAAATTTTTGGGAGAAGTGCAAACAGATAAGAGGGTACAAAGTACAATTGGTTTTATAAGGGTGTGTAGCTAGGTAAAAAAAAAAAATTTCATTCACTTTTTTTGGGAAAAATTACAATTTTTATTTTTAACCCTACAAAATACTCACACTATTTTAAAATAAATTTAACAATTAAAAATAAATATTTATTTAATAAAAATGCAATATTGTTTTCAAGTTTATATATATATATATATATATATATATATAAAAGAATCCAAGAAATATTTATGCAAGGCCAGTTGTATGTTGCATGCTCAAGAGTAAGAAATCCTAAAAATTTATTCTTCACTGTTAAAAAGGAAGAAAAGAAATTTTCTTTTAAAATATTGTTTACCATGAAGTCCTATGAAATTAAAGGAATTATTAAATAGTGGAGAAGGGTTTTTGTCAAAGTATTTTTCCAAACAAATCACCTTATTCAAATTTCATTGATTGGTTTATGAAATTGAACAAAATGAAGAGTTTGTAAATCTTCATAAAAAATGTACATGATAACTTCAATACTAAATACATATTAGCATGTTGCAAAATAATCCTAGTATTTAAAAAAGAAATCAGTTACTCTTTTTTGACATTAATGTTTATTCTTTAATTTATATCTTATTTGTTTGATCATATTTGTTATTTAATAATGGAAGTGCAGCGGTGTAATGGATGCCAGCTTGGAACAAGAAATCAGAAAGCCGAATTCAAATACCAGTTGAGTTCATTAAATTCTACTCCAGCAGCTTCTTTTCTCGCACTTCCCACCTGTGGAATTCCCTTCCATTTACTTGCTTCCCTGTCAGCTACTATCTCCAAGAATTTAAATGTAAAGTCAATAGTCATCTTCTATTTCACTAACCTGCATCCTTGTGTGCTAATATCTTTGGAAAAGATATGAATCCATCTATTCTCCGCCAGCTATGAGTTAAATAGAAGGACAGACTGGGCTCTCTCACCATAGTTGGCAACAAGTCTAGAAGGACAACTCTGGCTACAAGACAATAACAATTGTCTATGATCCCCCAAGGGTCAGCAATGAGAATGGGAAGAAACCAAAAAATGATTTAATAGAAATAACAGGTAATTGGAATGTCCTTAAATCATTTGACATCAGTAGTTTTGACAAGTTGCAAATTCTACTCCAGCAGCTTCTTTTCTCACACTTCCCACCTGTGGAATTCCTTTCCATTGACTTGCTTCCCTGTCAGCTACTATCTCCAAGAATTTAAATGTAAAGTCAATAGTCATCTTCTATTTCACTAACCTGCATCCTCTCTCTCATGCTGCTTTCTCCGTTCACTCCTCTCTCATCAGTATTCTCATCCTTCTCTTATCCATTTCCTGACACCCTCTATAACCTGTCACTCTGATGTGGCCTAATAATTATAGCCGGTAGTGTACTTAATAACAAAAGTGATGAAAATATAAACAAAAGCAAAAGAACTACATAAAACTGGCTAAATTATATATCCAAATACATTGATAAAAGAAAAATAATTTAATTTTAAAATGTGTTGTTACATCAATATCACTTTAATTCAGTGAAGTCCTAAAGGACAAAACACATCACACAAAAGTTTTTCCCCACCTTTGTTATTAATTTCCCTAACATTACATACAAAAAATAGAATATGTGTTCTCTCCCAGAAACTGTAACTAAGGTCTGCTCAGAAAAGGTACAGTATAAGTCACAAGTTGGCCATGATCAGGTTAGGCATATAGATGTTGAAGAAACAAATGCATCTCAATAGACATCTGTAACAGGGATTAACTAGCCAGCCTAACAGAGTCGGAAAGGAGTATCTACCATTGAATAAAAATGTGACCAATAGAGCTCTTTGAGGATTCACAGCTGTTTTGAGAACATCCAACATTGGCTAGAAGCTGTGATCACACTATCTTAGAGGTTATGTCTGGTTATCATTCCCCTTGCCAGTCATGTGACAGAATGTTTTCATATTAAGTAAGTAAATATTCACTACTTACCTCATTCTCAATGTATTCATGAAGCAGGATTGCAACAAATAGGTTAACAGCAATAAAAATGTTTGTTGTTACCTCTGTAGCCCCCCACCCCACCAGTGTGAAGTATAGAGCCACACCCACATCATGCTAGCTGTGATTTCTGCAGTAAGTAATTTTCTTATGAGGTAGAGTTGAGTACTAGCCTCTTGTCCAACTGGTTTTGAATTCAGAGTTGTCCTTCTAGATCAGTGGTTTTCAATCATTTTTTACCCATGGATCACTTTTACTCATTTTTTTAAATTTTTTTGGATACTCCCATAACTATTTCATAGAAGAAAAAAAAAGAAAAGAAAAAAAGATTTTATTTTTTACTAACAAATACGTTTAGGAATTGTATTATAGAAATAGTAATTGTATATCCTTTATTTTGAAGTAGAATTAATTTAATGAAAATAAACTTGTATTTAACAACTAAATTCTATGTACACTAGTAAAATAACTCATAATAAACCATTTTAAAATATGTGAGTAATTAATAAATTTTTAAAAAGTGCAGATTTATTCAATGAGATCCTTGTGGTTAATGCTGTTCTGCAAGCTTTTTTTTTTCCATTGATGTCAATGATACTTGTAGATCATCCCTTTTCACAATGCTCGAGTATATTACTATATTAATTATATCAATATATTAGTTTATATATATTGTTAATCAGTTTTTGGTCATAATTAAACTAGACCAGTACACAGTTGTATTAAAGAGTGCTCAATACATATATATTGTAGAGCTTTTAAATATTTTTCCTTTGGATACAGGTTATTTCCGCAACCTAGGTTTCAACCTCTCTCTATCTTCAGGTGATTTATCCATTTTTTAAATGTACAACAGGAATTTTTGTGAATGTGTGAACACACAATTTTTAAATAAGCGAAAATTTCAAAATTAGGGAGAAGTTACTTAAAAATCTTCAACACTTTCATCCTGGTTTGTATGATCCTAAGATGTACACTGCATACCAAAATTATATAACAAATTTTTTGTTCTAACTAATAATTTTTAATAAAAATTAGTGAAACTTGGCATGTTATATGACAACACTAACACATGTGCAGATCTAAAATTCTAAGTTAATCTGTGCAATAGTAAACAAACAGCAGCCATTTTGGTGACTTGCAGCCTGTTTCAGCGTGCCAACTTTATATGCAAATCATTGCTAAAGTGTCAAATAGGTTGAAGTGGTGATGGAAAATTAAAACATTGATTATTTTAGGAATATATAATTTGAGAACAACAATAATACAGAGCAAACAGCTTCAATATGGTTTCATAGTACAATCAATGTTGGATATAATTGCCATTTTTATTAACAAGAGAAAAAAAGCCTTTGATCCATTGAAGATTTCATCTGATGAAATTTCTTTGGCAGCAGTCAGAATGGCATTCCAGAGGTCATCCTTGGAGGTGTACTGCCTTCCTCCAGAGTAAATCTTCCTTTTCAAGATGCTCCACAGATTTTCGATGGGATTTAAATCTGGAGAACAGGCTGATCATTGCATTATTTTCCCATGTCTGGTGAAAACACTCTCCAAATATTCAGTGGTTATCCTTGCATCATGAGATGGTGCATTATCACGCATGAATGCTATCTTTTTCTGGAATGACAAATTCTTCTTGTGCCAGGGTTCAAAGTGTTCCTTAATGAAGTCAATGTAGAGTTTGGCGGTCATTTTCACTCCATCTGCGACTCTGAATTGTCCTACCAGCTCATTACCAATGATTGCAGCCCAAAACATCACACCACCACCACCTTGTTGATGCCTGATCCGGTAGGGATGTGGACCCTCATTATGGTATCATCCTCTTCTCCACCCTTCAGGTCCATCAAGGGTTGCTTGACAATCATTGGTGAACAAAGCAGTTTGAAAATTTACCATCATGCAATTTCTTGCCCACTCCATCCTCTTTCTTGTGGATATCCTTTAATGGAGGGCGAACCTCTGGCTTTCCACATTTTGCAACCATCCTCAGGATATGGCATCGAGTTGATTTGGGCACATCAGGAACGCCAGTGTTTTCAAAAACTTTTTTGCTAGTTTTGAGAGGGTTACGGCGGACTTCTCTCTTGATCCTACTCGTGGCTTGATGTGACACAGGTGCTTTCTTACAAATTTTACCTTTGTCAGAACGTCTGTTGCAAAGTTCAGGGTTAGTAACAAATTTTTTAATTGTATGATGATCACGGTCCAATTCTTGGGCTATTTCTAAGGTAGATATCTTATGAATCCTTTGGACAATTTTAGAGTTCTCAGCTCAACTCAAAGCACCTTTACGTCCCATCTTGCATATAAAGTTGGCACGCTGAAACAGGCTGCAAAGCACAAAAATGGCTGCTGTTTGTTTATTATTGCACAGATTAGTTTAGAATTTTAGATCTGCACGTGTTAGTGTTGCCATATAACATGCCACGTTTCACTAATTTTTATTAAAAACTATCGGAGTTAGAACAAAAAAAATCGATTTGCATATAATTCTGGCACACAGTGTATTTTTCGGTGTGTTTACATAAGGACATTATTTCTGATTTTTCATTTAATAATTTTTTTTTGTTCTGGAAACAATATTATGTCTAATTTTTCCTCTTGGCACAATCTGCAAACATCATCATCATTGTAAGGTTTGTTTCTTATACTTGATGCTATATCAGGGTCTTTCCATTTTTTTGTTTTAATTTCTACATGTGGTTAGCTAGTTTGGTACAACTTTCAAGGTTTTTCAGCTTGAATGTAGATTTGTGATTATTTCATCTGTTTTTAAAAATCCCGTTTGTAGATTTCAAATGTTTTTCTGTCCATTTATATACACACACACACACACACACACTACCAGCCACAATTATTAGGCCACCACAGTTTTTAAAAAAAATTATGTATTTCATACTATTTTTTAGTATTTATTATCAAGTGAATAATTGTAAATGAAAATAGAATGGTTCTTTTGTTAATACTGCACAATCACGTGTGCATCAAATGAATTTATAAATATTTGATAATTATCCATATTGCAGTTTCATCAATGAAAGAATGAAGAAAATTTAGGGTTATTTGGACAAGTTCATCTTTGCTTCCTTGCCTTGTAAAATTTTGCAAAGTAATAATAACAAAAGAACCATTTTAGTTGTATTAGAAAGGGTTCAATACATGTTTGAGGGGGAATGAAGCTTTAACATGTAGAACATTTATATATTAAGTTGGGGAGATCAGCTGCCATGGTTTCAACCTATTTGGTTTCATCACGCAATTTGTATACAAATCTTATTTGTACACAAATTGCCTGATGAGACCTTTAATTAATATTAAAAAGTAACAGAACTTGTAAATCTTTACATGAGCCAGGTTTTCTATGTTTACAAGAAAAATTACAAATTATTAAATTTCCAAAATTAAACCTGCTAAACAAACGTAATGAAGTAACTTCCATCTGTCATTGTCTAATATATATACCCTAAAGTATGATTAATTTATTTTCTAAAATAATACAATTAGATCACTTAATCTATACCCTAGCATAAATATATTGATTCTCCCATCTTTTGATCATTAATTTGTTTCAGTTAACAGATAGATCCCTTTGTGGGTAGACTACATGTTTGATGTGCATCATATTTTTTGACACTTTCCTATTTTATATCTATTTCACCACTGTAAGTGATAACAACTTCAAAAAAAATCCTGTAATCATTTCCCAAATACATCTGACACCATTGCAGACATGCTAAGATATATATGTATACATTCAAATGTTTCATAACTGACACCGAAAGGGTCTGTCTGGGTTTTCATGCCATTGCAATTCTCTACCCTGCTACTTTTATAATCTCATTTCTCCTATCCACCATGACCTTGCTTTCTATTACTTAATTGAGACAAACTCTTAATTCCACCTGCCCCCTTAATTGTCTGGATATAGTAATACTTGTGCTGTTTTTAAGTTTCTATATATATAATGATGCCTAACAGAAAAAAATATTTCACTGCCTGACAAGGTGCTAATAAGCAGGCACCGAAACAACATTTTTTGTGTTTTGCAGTAAACTATGTTATTATTATAAACACTTATAATAAAAATATTATTATATATAATGCTCTACGAAGAATCAAGCATTCTCCAAAAAGTAAATCAATACAAACAGAACAGTGAACAGCTAACCCATTAATTTGTATTATTTCTAAGATTATATATATATATATATATATATATATATATATATATATGAAATGATTTGTTTGAACATTATTTTTGATCGATACTCATATTTAAGTAGAAATTCTGTTTATAATCAAACAGTATTATATATTTATTTCTACTGGCCTGATTATTTACGATAAATTTTTGTTACGAAAATGTGTCTCATTTGGCAAGATTTGAATCTGCAACCCCTATCCACATAGGAGAAGCCACCAATTGATCTGGTGCATCTTAGACCTCTCAACCACGAATGACCAACAGTCTAAATTAAGTCAAATCAAGCCTATATAACACAATTTTCGATTCATTGTAATAATCATATCTGCTCTGAAATATATCGTAATGTCAACAAATGTAAACATGTTAAGAAGATTAATGAAGTGGTCTTTAAACAACTGACAATTTGAAATGATTTGCTTGAACATTATTTTTGACTGATACTTGTATTTAAGTAGATATTCTGTTTATAATCAAACAGTATTATATATTTATTTTTACTGGCCTGATTATATATAATTAATGTGGAGAAGTTTGTTACTTAACTGAGCACAGTTATACTGGCTTTGAAGTTTCACAAAACATTGTGATACCTTCACTCTTCAGGGATTTTGTTTCTTAAGTGACAAACTCCTCCACATTAATTCTATTGATGCTCTTTGGGTACTTTATGACAAAAATTCCTTTCTACCAGTAATTTACTGAAAAAAAAAGACAAAAAAACAAACAAACAAATCCTAGCACTAAGCATCATCACAATTTAACACTATATATATATATATATATATATATATATATAAAATTATTTATTTTTTGGTCATAATTAAATTAGACCAGTACACAGTTGTATTAAAAAGTGAGCTATTATACAACCTAGCTTTTTAGCATGCGGTCATGTAATAACTCGTTTACAAATGAAATTATATATATATATATATATATATATATATATATATATATATAAAAGACAGTCTGCTCGTGAAGTTCCAAATTGAGAATGAAATTTGATAAGTCAAGTATACCTGCTTTCTGGTTTACTTAAATAAACTTCTAAAGGACTCAGTTCTCATGCAGAGCGAATTTTTCAAGGATGGCTGCTTATTGAGTTGTCTACTTTAGAAGACATATTATAAATATCATCTGGGGCATTAAAATAGATTTCTTCAGAAATTTACAAAAGAATGCTGCAGCTGGAGATAAAAACTAAATTCCCTTATATCATACATATATATATGTACAATATAAATAGGACATAAGCTTTCTTTTTAAGGCTCCTTATGTGCCGTGTCCCTTTAGAAAATTGGTGATCATAGCTCTCCACAATTTTATGTCCTTTGTAGCTCTTAATAACTTTTGTCTTTTTGCCATCTGTCTCAGACTTTGCTTCACCATTCATTCCCTCAAGCTTGCCAGATTACTGGTCTTATTACCTTCAATCTGTCCTGTGAGTATCAACTACTTCAAGCCTGCTTTCCTCATCTCAGAGTAAAGTCTTAAAGTAAACAGACTTCTCAAAATAAAATTATATGATGAAGGTTTCTTTTTTATTGTTTTTATATTTGTGTTGGTTTCTAAAGATTTATAAATGTTGCCTATGACTGTATTGTGCTACATCAAGTGGCTCTTGGGCTTTGTACAGAAAGACATGCAGAAAAGATTTTTTTTTATTTACTAATTCACAGGATAAAAAATAGCTCAATTCAGTTATTTGGCTGCATTTTTTTCAAATTTGAAAATTTTATTTGGCATCTTTAGACAGGAAAAGAGTCACAAGATAGAATTAAACTACAAGTACTTTTACAGAATTAAAGAGCACTTTCTTTTATGTGCAGAGTTCATCCAGGATGTAAATGGTCATAGCACTCCACAACTTTCTATCCTTTGCAATGTTTGTCTTTTTACTATTTTTTCACACTGTTCTGCCATCCATTTATACAAGCTAGTTAGGTAGGTTACTTGCAGTTTTTCTTTTGCTCCTCTAAGCCTTAATGCTTTAAGAGTGTTAAATTCTCTAAGCCATCTTTCTCCATTATGTCCAAGAAATTTCAACTCTTCTTGATTTTATATATCACTGCCCTTTTTTCTAGTTTCCTTAAAACTTCTTTTTCACTCACATGCTTTGTCCACACTAACCTCAGCATCCTTCTGTACAACTACATCTGTTGTCTCAAGTCTTCTCTTCATCCTTGAGGAAATTGTTCAGCATTCACTGCCATACAGGAGGATTGATATTACATAGCAGTTCATAACTTTTTTTGTTTCAAAAGAAATTTTCCTCCTTCTTAATATTTTGTTTAGCTTTTGGAAGGCATCTTTTGCTATTTCAATGTGCCATCAAACTTTTCATTGCTTGTTATAACAATTCCCAGATAATTTATATACAAAATCCATTACAAAATAGATTACCTTCAACATATTTTTAATTTATTTGTTTAAACATTATTTTTAATGGATACTCGTACCTAAGTAGATATTCGTTTTTTTTTATAATTAAACAGTATATTTATTTATATCTATTGGCCTGAATAATCGGGATATCTTGTTAAGAAATGTGCGCTCTCTGGCAGGATTCAAACCTGCATCCCCTAGAGAAAATTGTCAATTGATCTGTTTGATCAAATTGAGGAAAATGTGTGTTAAAAGTATTATTTTGGACTTTGTTTGACTGTAAGCCCTTCGTGGTCAAGTGGTCTAAGACACATTAGATCAATTGACATTTTTCTTAGAAGACACAAATTTGAATTCTACCAGAGGATGCATATTTTCCTAACAAGATTTTTTGATTATTCAGGCCAGTAGATATAAATAAATATACTGTTTAATTATAAAAAAACAGAATATCTACTGAAATACACGTATCCATTAAAAATAATGTTTAAACAAATAAATTAAAAATTTCCAGATAGTTGAATGTCTGTATTTACTGGATTATGATATTTCCAATTTATAGCTTGCATTTTCGGCCATCCTTACTGAAAACCACAATATCTTCTTACAAATGAGGGTCAGTCCTTTCTTCTTGCTTTCCTTTACTACCTTGTCTGTTATTCCAAGCATAAGCCAGACCTTATTGATCCAGTTTTATGCATGTCTCTTCATCTGATGAAATTCTTAAAGATTAGATATTACATAGAAGCAAACAAGTGCTGAAGTACTAACATTTTCCTATCTCTTAATATTTTGCTTACTTTCTGAAAGGCATGAGGAGATTGTCCAACATTCACTGCCATATAAGAGATTATGTATTATATATCAGTTCAGCACTTTTTTCTTTATTTCTAATGGCATTTTCCGATATCTTAATACTTTACTTAGTTTCTAAAAGACATAAAGAGATTGTCTAGCATTCACTACCTTACTGGAGATTAAATATTACAAAACAGTTCAGCACTTTTGCTTGTTGATATTGACATTTTCCTATCTCTTAATATTTTGCTTAGTTTCAGAAAGGCAGGCATCTGCTCAGAAACATTTGCATTCCTTCAACAACCACAGAGTTAACATGTGATTTATACTGCAACTATGCTGAGCAAGCCCCTTTGTTACAGTTTTTGGGAGTTCCTGGTTTGAACAAGGCCAGTACACTGACACCACTGTTCATCATGATTTGGGACTTTGTACAAGCACAACCATTGATGGCTTCTGAACAGTTTCACCTACCCAATTTCACTGACAAGGCAACCCATAGAATGTGGTTTTCAGGCCCTTCCCAATGGTGCCACAAACTAGTAATCCTCTCCCCAGGTCAACATTATCAAGAAGTCACTTCTTTAACAATTCAAGCATGGTGAGACCTCAGGTCTTATGGTCAGAATACTAACATTCTAACTGCTCAGTCATGTATACTCATAGTATTAAAAAAATAATTATATCCTAGACTATGAAAGCTCCAACTCATTTTTATTGATTTTTTTCTTCTTCAATAATAATCTTATTTGGTCTGGTTTTATTTATGGTGTGGTTTAATAAATATGTCATTTCTAAAACTTGAAGTTATAACTTGAGAATTTTTTTTTCTTTAGGATTTATAAATTTTTCTGATACTGCTTTTACTTAAATCTTAATATGAAGAGTAATTTTATGCATTTTACATTACAAATAAAGAAAGATAAAACAAATACTTATTTGTAATAAAAATCTTTTTTGTACGGGGTAAGATAATTTCCTGCATTTTTTAAATTTAACACATCACTCAATAAATTTCAGGCCTAACTAATAGAACAACAACTTTTAGGCAAAACTTCGACTTTATTCATCAACATTAGTCTCCTCCTAGGGTGATACACTAATTCCAACACTTCTCTAACAATTTGATGCCTTTTTTGTAGAACGATTTGTTTTTGGCCTCAAAATATGCCTCAGTTTCCAATATTTTTGGCGATTTCTTCCTTCAAATGCACCAATAATGCTAATATTCGCTATTGATGGATCTTACTTTCTCAAAGTAATCAATGAACAGAATACCTTGCGCATCCCAAAATACTGAGGTTTGCATCTTTGGTTGCTTTGAATGGCTTTCACCTGCTGCAGTCCACTCAGCTGACTACTGATTTGACTCTGAAGTAAAGTGATGGATCCAAATTTCATCCACTGTCACATATTTTTGCAAAAACTCCTTGTTGCGTTGAAACAGTTGCAAACAATGCTCTGAATCATTGACATGTTGTTGTTTTTGATCGACTGTGAGCAAATGTGGCACCCACTTTGAACACAGCTTTCTCACTGACAAATGTTCATGCAAAATGGTGAATACACTGCCTTTTGATAAATTCAACTCCACTGCTTTCTTATGCAACTTCAATTTACAATTGGCCAAGATGAGTTTTTGAATTTTTTTGGTGTTTTCTGGGACAACTGCCAATTTTGGATGACCTGAGTGTTCAGCATCATTTGTATCTGTATGATCCCGTTTAAAGTAAGCATAACCCCTTTTAACCATTGTTTCTGACAGAGCAGAGTCTGAATAACACTTATCAAGCCATTGCTTTGCTTGAACAATATTTTTCCCCATCAAAAAGTGATGCTTTATCAGCACACGAAATTCAGATTTTTCTATTATTTTAAATATTTTGCAGCAGTAGCTTCACTTGAATGATTGTAATTTGTAAGCTAATAATCCAATTGGGCCCAAATTTTGTCACGTACCATTTGAAGGTTAGTACTTCATAAAAATCATATGGAATTTTTTATTAGTAGTGCCATCTATAAGTCAGGCCCAGAACTCATTGTGTTATAGAGTAGATAATATTTCCATTTGAATCATTTGTAAAGATCAATTAAATTTTTGAGAAATTGAAATACGATATTTGGTCAGTAAGGTTTTTATGTACAAATATAAATTGTCAAAGAGAATTTACTTATTTTCTATATAGTGTTATCAAAATATTTGAAAGACAATTTGTACATAAATAAAAAACAATACAAAAAAAAAAAAGGAATAAAAACAAAACAAAAAAAATACCACAGATAAAAAGTATAATCTGGATCACATTCTAAAGCCTTTATGCAATTATTCTAAGCATTAAATATGTATTTCTTATTTTAGGAAACACCTATAATGATTTAAATACTATCATTTAAAATATTTCAGAGATGACAATCTTCAAGAAATCAAGAGTGATTACACTGGTGTTTTTCAAATCATTGATTTCTTCAGTTTGCTTATTAATTTATCTATTTTTATTAATAAAAAACACTTTCAACAGACCAGAGTCATAACATTCTATAACAGAATCAATTTATAAGATTGATAATATTTCATCATATGATTTTGCTGCTGATACATGCTTTCTACATTCTCATTGTATACCAAATCTTTTACAGGACTTCACTGCTTTTAATTCTGCCTACAGATAAAAGTTTTGGCTTGACCAATAACTTATCTTAACAGTTGTACTATTTTGATAATCAGAATCATTTTTAGAACAAAAATAGATATGATGTATGGGTAGGTTTTGAAGGCTATCAATGAGTTTAGAAAAATAAGGGAAGGCAATGAAGGTGTTGGGTATTAGCTATTTATTAATCATTAATACTTCGAGAAATATTAATATTTCTAATCTTCAGAATGTTTGGAGAGCTTATATCATTTTTATCAATATGATTATCTTTAACCTTAAACTAAAGATACCAGCAGAAATAGAAAATATACCACTATACATTCAATCATTACAAAGTCTGTCTCCAAACATAAACTATAATGAACCTAGTGATGAGGAAGTTAAGAAAGTTATTAAAAAATTAAGGAATAATAAAGCATCACTTGACAGTGAGACCTTTTGAACTTTTGAAAATAGCTTCTCTCCATCAATTGAAATAAGTTTCTCAACCTTATGAAGGGAGTCTGGTATTAGAAATTCATATAAAAAATAAGTGGTTTATTATAAAATAATGCAGTATGGAATCAAAAATGTAGGCCATTGATCAACTCCAGCATGCCAATCGAATAGAAAATTGTATACTTGCTTTGTTGCCCACATAGCATTAGTATTTGACCAAATCAATAGGGACTTCCTTTTTTTCAGCTATTAGAAACTATCTTTTATGATTTGACTCCACTGAATGCATTGACCCAATAGACCAGGGTTTGGCAACCTACGGCACATGTGGCCTGCCACGCAAATTCCAATAGCACAATTTGTTGAACTAAAAAAGTCTATGGGAGACAAAAATTTAGAAAAGTATTTTTTTGCTATTCTCAACTGTTGGACATACCTCCCAAGATCTTTCATCTGTTTAAAGAAAACTGCTTTTGCTCTTCTTTTGTCTTTTGGTTCAGCTAATTCCTGTGACCAAATTTTCTCTTAAATGAAAGCAATGTTAAGTCTAAAACAAAGTTGCCTAACACCTGAACATTTAGAAAATTGCGTAAAACTCAAAAGTAACAAAGTGTGTTGCTGATATTGAGCAATTGACTAAGTCCATGTAAGGGCATGTCTCCCAGAAAAAAAAAAAAAAACAAAAAAAAAAACAGTTTATTTTTTATTAATGTGATTTACATATTGTATATATTACTATATAAAATATATTATAGAACACTGATACTGACCTTGACCTATATAAAAATTCATATGTTGTTGGCACACTGAATGATTTTAAAACCCTAAGTTGGCACATGGCAAATGGTTATCAAATCCTGCAATAGACCATATTGGTACTCCAAATCATACATGTTTGGCAAGAATCCCAATACAGAGACTTTTCACACTTCACCAAGAATATGATCAGGAGAAAGCCCCAGTCTAATCTTTTTCTAGATTATACCCTGCATATTTACAAACACAGGTGAAGAGATGGGCACTGATCATTTAAGCATTCCATACCACATCCCAAACCAATCTACTAATAGTGATTTATGAAACAAAGTTTATATGTGACACAAAGACAAAAGCATGGTGCACCAAGTGAAGATTGAACTCACTAATCAGGTGTAATTAATCTAACAAGACAAGCTGGATAAACATTATGTCAAGTTGGAGTGGCCAAAACATACTACTAATAGAAGAAAACAATCCTGCTTTTTCCTTCTGAGCCAATGTACTGATGATTGGGGGGGTGATGATGACATAAGTATTTATAATTAGAATAATCTTGAACAAAAAAATAAATAAATAAAACATACTCTACCAAATGTTCCAAGAACTAGGATTCAAGGTAAACCTTTCCAAAACAGAAACTATGGAATTGAAATGAAAACAGTGATGGCATATACCCTGAATTCATCATAAAAATTCAAATACATGCCAAATTGGTTCAGAAATATCTAAACTGTCAGCTGTATACAATGACTTTCTAAGAAAAATGGTTAAAAATGGCTTTGAGTGAATGAAACCTGTAGGTCTTAGTGAGAACCAGCCTTCTTCAAACTTTGTAGACCAGCACTATAGAATCATAAACAAAGAACCATAACAAATAACCAAAAACACATCAGTTGAGAAATTTAAACAGCAGCAATAACTAAAATGTATATCACATGTAAAAAGAAAGAGATACAAAATCATAAAAATTGTTCCCATAGGCATACAATTGGAGAGGGAGAGGGAGTTGTAACAGTAACAACAACCTTTAACTAGTTGTCTTTTGGAGATGGGAGGTTGTGTTTTGATGAGCATTGTGAATCCTGGTTGTTGTGCCATCCGACTGCTAAAGATGTTCTTTTGATGGGCTTTTGTCTTTCTTAGGCTCAGATTGGCTTCAATTTTTATTTTGCTTCTTTAGGCAGGAGTGAGTGTTATTGGGTAGAAATTCTGGATTGTATTTTTCTTTAAGTGTGTAAGTAAAATGGAAGCTATGACTGAAGTAAAAATTCCGTCAACTATGTAGTTGACGGAATTTTTAGTTTAGATTTTGGTTTCGAAGTGTTCACATCTGGTCAGTGATGGAAATTTGTGTAACATGAATCAGAAGATCTTGTTCTAAGAAGATTATAAAATCCATCTTGTACATTTATAAATCTATCATTCATCCTTGCATTTAATATTGCTGCCATATCTAGTCTGGTGATTCTGCTATCTCAAGAATCTCACCAAAATCCCAAGAAGGGTCTGTTATGTTATTGATCCTGACCTGTCATCTCAAATTCAGTCACTTTCTTGCCGCTATGATGTGATTCCTCTGTATTTTTTATAATACATTCATGGCAATTGTTCATGTTAAATTGTGTAGGAGTAAAAGGGTGAGTAATATTTTACAAAAGTATGTGTTGAAATATGGATGTGTGTGGGTGTGAATGTATTAACACTAAGCTCTTATCCTTAGTACCTACATTGGCAACTAAGTTTCATTGTTTTACTCTAGAACTAGCTTGACTACTTTAACTTGTAACCAGGGAGTTTTATTTTAATAGTTTATCTCACCTGTGCAACTCTCTTCCGGTTTCTTGTTTCCCTGCCACCTACGATCTTGAAAAAAATAAATTAATTAAATAAAAAAATGCAACGTCAATTGTTATGTTCTATCTTCCTGAAATCTGTTCTTTTAATGTCCATCTTCCTCATTTTTCATTTTTCCCCTCACTTTCCGTAACCCATGGTGTCTCAGCAGCATTATCATCTTGCTTGAGGTGAAATGAGAATTTAAACAAAAAACTTAAACCCATTTTTATGCTTTGGCCTTAAATTAAAAAATAATGAAATAAAATTATTAAAAAAAAGAAAAAAACAAGATTAATGTCTGTCTGTGATAAAAAGGTAAAAAATATAAAATTAAAATTGTTATTTTTCAATACACCGAAAGAGCGACATGTGATTTTTTCCAGCTTATTAAGATTTTTTGAATGATTATTTTACAAACCGGCAAGGCAAGCAGAGTTCCACACCCACATTTTGTGCTGCGCTAAGCCTAGTTAAACCACAAGGAAGAGCTTTACACCTACTTGGACCAGAGGGACAGAAAAAAAAAAAAATGAATTATTAAAAAAAAAAAAAAAAGAAAAAAGAAAGAAAGATAAATAAGTGATCAAGTCGTTCTATTTCACATTCCTGTTCTTTGCTTATGGGCACCTCAAGGTGGTGTAATGGTTAGCAAGTTTGTCTCGCTAGCACTATTGCAATTAAGTAGTGAGTTCGATCCTCACTGGGTGCCTCATACTTTCGGCCTTGTGCCACATCTAAGCTGCGCTTAGTAAATTATATTCCTGTTCTTTGCTTGATCTTTAACTCACTCTCTAAATCTATCTTTAGCCTAAGTAGCAGTAGAAACATTTCTTTGTCAATCTTTATTCTTTGGTACAGGTAAAAGTTAAAAGTAGTTAAGTTACAAAAATTACAGTCATAATTAAAGATAGTAAATTAAAAAATATATTGGTACTTTAACTTACCAAGATATAAAAAATACAATAAGATGTTCAGCCTCAGGACTTTGTTTATTTGTAAGAAAAAAAAATCAATGTTTTCTATTCTTTTTTAAACCATTAGGCAACGAAAATCTTTCGCTTTAACGAAACATTATATATCGCAAAATTTCAGCTGAAAGCTACATTACAATGTCTAAAAGGTTGGAAAACCCTCTTCATCGAAATCACGTAATGACTATGAGGAAGTCAAATATAGAGAATGGGTACTTTTATAAACAAGCGGTCCCAGGTGGAATGTGGTGACCTATGTGCTGCTGACATGACATAATGATTTTTTTGTTTATAAAAAAGACGAGGTTATTTAATATTTTAAAATAACAATAAAAACACCATATTCGTATGTGATGTCATATTTTTTATAGTCAATAATTAATTATTTATAGTATTTATTTTTGTTTTTTCTTGGTTATTTTTCATTCGTTTTTTTAAATTGTAACTACTTTTTTCAAGTTTGGACGTGACGTCAGCGCATACGTCACCATATTTCACTTGGGACCGCATCTTTATAAAAAAAAAAGCCAGGACCGAATTAACTTTTTCTTAGATAATAATAAATATTAAAAATAAACTCTTTAAAGATTTCAATCGTCTTACTCTAGTCTTATTGTTAAAAATGCTATGAAAATTTATTTTAAATTATTAATGAATTTCTGAGTTTTAAAAAATGACATTCCTTGTCACATTCACATATCAGCTGGATCAAAATACGGAATTTACCTTCCCTGAAAAAGTTATAGAAATCAAATGTAAAAGTTTTAAATGGCAAGTGTTAAAGTTTTGTTTACAAAAACAATTGTTTAAAAATAAAAACAATTTAACATCTATGAAAGATGATAAACTGATTTGTTATTGAATGTAACCTCTCTTATTGAGTAATATACCCGTACCGACTTCCTATTAAAAAACTACAAAAATAATGTTTATGTAAAATCTGATTTTCAGAAAAGCTTTTAGTTTCGTCCAAATAAAAAGTTATTCTTCAAAACTCAAAAGAAAGAATGAATACCTGGATAAAAAAAAAAGTTTTGTTGATTAATAATAAATTGCAGTCCAATCGTGATAACTTTCTGAAATTAAATGTTTCCAACTTTGATAAAAAAAAGAAAAAAGAAAGTAGAACTAAGTGTATATTTTTTTTTATAAGTGGATAAAAATTCTTAAAATAAAGCAAAAAATTTTAAACACATATGGTCAGTAATCCTGTTTCCTGACCTTGACTAGAAAAACTTTTGAATTCGGAGATAATTTCATAAAGGAGAGAAAAAGACACTAAAAAAATAAATTGTTTTTCTAATTGCAATCACTAGTAAAAAGTAAGAACTCTTCTTGCAAGAGCAAAAGGATAAAGTTTTTTTAATATTAGATATCCTTTCTTCCCAGAAAATATCAAATTTAAAGATTCCAAGAATCGATTGATACTTTTTTTTACTTAGCCAAGGTTTAAAAAATGTCGTCACTCGTGTTTTTTTTTTAATAAAGATAGCCACGTAAGACATTTTTAACGGATTTTATTTTTATAAGATGATATCTGATCAGATCGAAATAAAATAAATCTCTAATCAATTGATTGTTATCATTTACAAATATTTTTAAATAAATTTATGGTTCAGTTATTATTTAGCAAAGCAAAGGGGTGTATTATTGAAATTAATTTCTACAATAACTTAACTTAAACAAGCCTAAATTATTTCATCTGTTACAAACTCAATAAATTAAACGGAAACCGATTTTTTACAATAAATTATAAACTTTACTTACTTAATTAATTACATAAATTACTGCGAAATAAATTAAGTGATCAACAAGATTTTAAAAAACAACATCATTTTTCTATGTTGTCGCTAAAGCTGTGCTTTTCGTAAAAAATTTAGAGAGCCATGCTCGATTTCATGATTGTAAATGTAAAATAACAAGATTGATGACAAAAAGAAAACTAGACAATCACAAAAGACAACTTGAAAATCTGGGATAAAAAAAGAAAATGCTTTAAAAAAAAAGAAAAGAAAAGAAAAAAAGTCTTCCAAGGGTTAATTGTCGATCGTTAACGGTTTAAAGTTCAGAATAATAATAACCAACGACATTTAACAACGAAGAACTTACCTGTGAACAGACTATCCCTTTGTGGTTTATTTCGTCGCCCTTTCTTGGACACTTTTGACATTTCCACATATTGATTGAAATCTTGCCTAGTGGCTGTTAAATGAGCCTTCTCATGTTTATTGAATCGCTTTCAATATTCCGTTTGGAAGTAACAAAACAATGCATGATTAGCCGAGTCAAGCCCAAAAAAGGCTATTAACACGACACGTATTGTATCTATTTGAACGATTTATCTTGACAAAAAAAAATGCATTCGACCAGCTGCTACTAGCAAGTATAACATGCAACCAAACGATTCAGTTGCCCTGAAATAAAATTTTTATACTGAATTTGAAATATATTGCAGTGTATATTTATAAAATGTACGTTTTTATAATGACGGGAAGCGGCAGGGGTGCTGAAAATACAGAAGGGTGTTTTCTTGTTCGAGTAACTGCCTAGCAGCCGAATACCGGTCAAATAGCTTTCAGCTGTGACGAGTTAATGTGTTGTTCAGTGTGTCGGTCGAATAGCATCAAGTCAATAATCAGCATGAACAAGAGCATCATCATTATCATAATAATAATAATAATAATAATAATAATGAGAATAAGCAGCAGCAGCGTCGGGCGCTTGGCTCCTGCTACATTATGAATAACGCCATCAAGTGGCAAAGAATCACACTAGAGAGGCCATTTTGATGCATTATGGGAATGACACAATTTATGAGGAAGAAAAATGGCTTCCAAAATGGTCTCTGTGTGAGGGAGATACGTAACGACCCTGTTAGAAAAGAGACCCGTGAGCCCAACATGACTCTTATTTATTCTTATTGTGTAAATGCGTGATTGGGGGGGATGTTTTTGCTGATGAACTTTAACAGAAAGACTGGGATTTTATGCTGCAGAAAGAATGGATAACCGTAGGCGGAACTCTGCGGAGTGTGTGGACTACCTTGGAATAATATAACAACACTACTCATCAGTGAATGATTTTAAATAGAGGTGGCGGTGGTGGGGTTTTTTACTTTAACGAGCCATTCGACTCCGATATTTTTTTTTTTTTTTAAGTAAATGAAGTTTCTCAAATTTTAAAGCAGCCAAGATGATGTGCGACGTGATGCCAACGATTTCGGAGGATGGGTCGAATGATCGGGAGTCTCAGGGCTCTCAAGATGACGCCAATTTCGAACAGCTCATGGTTAACATGTTGGATGAGCGCGACAAGTTGATGGAAACCTTACGTGAGACCCAAGATGCTTATAGTCTTGCACAGGCGAAATTAGCTGAAGTTGAAAGGGAAAGGGACGCATTTCAAAAACAATTACAGGCTACCACCCCTCAGGTAAGTGATCTCATCATCATCTCTGTGTGTTCGCTAGACTAATGCTGCCATTTCTTTTACTAACGCTGACGGAGTTGGATTCCGAAGTTGACAGTGACTACGAAACCCAGTCGCCATTTTGTATAAATTAACGAAGCGACAGTTGGAATAGCTAAAAATCGCTGAATAAATTTATGGTTTTCGCTTTGATATCAGAGATAAATGGCTTGATATTAGGTAACATGACAGATCTGGTTGTACCGGAAGTTCTGTGAGAGAAGTAAGACGGTTGAGTTAATAGGTAACCCACATCAGAGCAAAGAACATTTTCGAAAGCACATGTACGGGTACTATGAGTAATGAGTCAGTCGGTACAGGGTGGTTACAAAATGAGGGATCGGTACTAAGCGTTTCAGTGTAAAGATTTCGCTTATATATAAAGTATTATACCCTAAATTAGTCGAGTATTAGACTTTCTCTTAATCTATAATGTCTTTTAAATTTACACACTGTTTCTTGTATCTTTTTCAAAATAATGAAAAGCTATATACTCAATTAATTTCTTCCCCCACTTTCTGATCACTTGATTTTTAAACGGAACAGTCGAATGATTTTTGCTTATTGACGTTTTTTTTGGTTCAATTTTCTGATTAGCATTTTTAATGTTTTGTTATTTAAATTAAAATGTCTTTGAAATTGGGTCTGATTGTAAATATGCTTAGTAATTGAATTAGATTTTTTAAACAATTGTCAAATTGTCATTCATTTTTTTATCAAATAAAAATAGACATTAATCATTGATAATGTTTGATTTTCAATTTTGTATTAACTTTTTTATCATTTTATTTTGCATTTTAAAGCGTGTCATTTCCTGATGATTAAACTGTTTATAAAATCCGACACAGATATTTTAAAAATTTTATTTTTTTATTTATTCTGGTGATTTTTTTTTTTTTTCATTTAAAAATTATTGGGTACACATCTTTTCGTCAATGAAAAAATATTTCTCTAACGGTTTCAAAATTGAATTTCTACTACACGATAATTAAAGAGTGATTGTTTTTAATTTCACTAGAATACTTTCTTCGTTTTATTGTGATTTTTGTTAATATTTGGAAACTTTCATTCATCAATCATGTTTTGTTTAGGAAAATTTGTTATCCAATTGTTATTTTTCTTTTTAATACATAATGAATCTTCTTATTTCACTAAGTTAGCTTTTTCAAGAATTCAAATAATTTGAATTTAACACTGTGACTCTTTCTTAAAGTCTAAAATTATACTTCAATGTTAATTTCATAATCTTAATATGAAGATTAAGTAAAAATAATTTAAGCTGAGAATGGAGACGTTTGTAACGTTAAGTTCGATCCTACCTGTTGCTTAGATTTTTCTTTATCAGTTTAAAAATATTAATACTTATACGAAGGAGAAAAGGAAATATATTCTAAATATATATAGGCTCAGTTTCCATTAAGAAAATATAATGGTTCCGTTGGCTAAGTAACAAAAAAGCGATATGATCGAATGCCGAAAACGGCTACTCTTCCATCGAGCGAGGTAGTCAAAGAATATGAAATTAGGCTAGCTTTTTTTTCTGCATTTGTTTAAAAATATGACATTTGAATTCACTCTAGCGATATGTAATTAATGTATTAGATAACTCTATTTTGTTATCCCAATTTAACATGCATTGTCGAGTATAGATGCATTTTAAATATTAAGAAAAATGATGTAACTATGTGACGTCTATATTTCGAAACCTATTCGTAATTAGTGAACACTTCAGTTAATCATACTGCTTAATTAAATAACCTATTTTTTTTAAACCCTTTCTCGCGTGCATTGCATTTAATTAATCTTAAATGGCCTCATTTACTACTGATTAACTCTGATAATTTTAAGAGGGCTTGCTTATCACCTCAACTTTATTGGAACATCTGTATGATAGTTTCGAAATAGGCTTTACATCCTTACAATATGTATTGGATATCTTAGTAAGAAGACTATGTAGTAATCGCCGGGATATCCTGTCTTTCTTCAGTTGGTGTCTACCCGCCCACTATATCTTCGGCGCATTTCTGGTACCATGTGTATGCCTAACCAATACTTCCAGAAAGATTTACGTGCATTATATATACGTCTGTTGGTCGATATCATCATCCAACGTTAACGTGAATTTTAATGTCTTTTGGTAGCATACCAGTCTTTCTTCTTTGGTTCCTTTTTAAATATTGCATCGTGTGTGTGTGTGTATGTATGTGTAGACAGACATTCTTTCACTTGGTCATTGTTTTTTTTTTTTTTTTTTGTTTCAAACCAGATTCCCCAATAAAATAAAATTGAACATAACACTTAAAAATTCTATTTTCTTTGTTTTGTTGAACTGTTGTATTTTTTTTTTTTTTTAACCTACGTAATCATAACTTTCGGTTTTAAAACTAATTGTAGGGGTAAATTTCTTGGCATATGTTATTAGAGAACATTGCATTGCTTGTTTGTAAAAATTCACATTTCTTTTTTAATCTTTTGCATAACCCCCTTTTTTTTTTTTTTTTTTTTTTTAAGCATTGATTTATTTTTTATTAATTTTTTAAAAAATTAACTTTTTAACATCTGTTAGAAATCAAATCATCAGTAATGTCATCCTAAATGTTATTTTTTAAATTTTTATTTGCGTCTTTGAAACATTTTATCGTGCAACATTTAAATCTTTTGATGATGATCCTATGATTTAGAGATTTGCTCACCATTCTTCCTTTTAAGGTTCCGTACTGTGTAGCAGTCAACTTAAGCTACTCATTGTGCACGGCAACTATGACGAGCGTCAAGTTGAGAGTTTCATTCAGTCTTCCCCTCCCCTCACCTGTCCCTTCATCATCTGAATTTTTTGTCTCTCAATTTTATGTTAAGATCAAAAGTGCAATTTTAAGCTGTTTCTGTTGGTTAAGGTTTTGCTGATTGCTATTTACCCGCATTTTCGGTAGCAAGAAAAAAAAGTCACTTTAAAAGAATACCTCCCATTTTTTATGATTCTTCTTCTTATACCATTTGTCACCCGTTTATTTTATTTATTTTGTAATTGTTTTTCTGAATCCTTCGCTCTCTGAATATTTCGCTTTTCTAATTTGTAAAATGACACTACTTAATTATTCATTTGGTCATTCTCATTTTTAATTATTAAAAATTTGTTGTTTGTAAGTTAAAGTCTCTTTGCTGATCGATTGTACATATTTGAAGGTTTCCATGTCTTAATTTTTTTTGCGGCTTAAATTTTGGATGATAATTAGAATAAAAAACACAGCTTTTTCCCATAATTATATAACCTGCGCGTTTTTCTTTTCTTTTTTTTTTCTTGCTCTGAACTGAAGATTGTGTAAAAAAAAAAAAAAAATTATTAATTACCAATTTTAAAAAAATACTGAAATTTTATAATGATTATTTAATAAATAAATATTAAAATCATTTTTTTTACATTTTGAATAATTTACGCTTGTCGAGAAAATGGGGGAAAACCATCAAAGAACTCTACGAAGAAAAGTCATTCAATCAAGCACGTGATTATTTTTGAAGGCTTAAATAATTTTACACTTATTTTCTTTTTATTAAAAAAAAAATGTTTATTTAATTGTTTTCGCATCTAAATTGAAATTTTGCCACTGAAAGAACTTCATCTGGCGAAAGGGATTAAAAAAGGGGTATGAGGGAGGGCTGGGAATTTTCGACCTGATCATAAAGAGGTGTAAAAAAAAAAAAAAAAAATTGATGTTTGGTCGGGAGGTGGGAGTCAACTTACCAACACTTTTTTAATGTCAACTTGACAAAAGGATAGTATATTTTTTAATGAAAAATGTATTTCAGAGTGGAGTTTAGATATTCAGTTTTCTTTCTTATAGTCTCATCAATTTTTAAAACCGTACCGGGAATTTATTGCTTAAAATTTGTCTTAAACCTAAAATCATAACTTAAACTTAACGCAAAAATTCATTTTATTTACAATAATTCAGTATATACATTTCCCGGTTACTGAATGACTTTTACGACACAGGCAGGAAATTTTATTGACATTATTACATAATGGGTTTTTACTTATTTTTTAGGTAAGCCAGTATTTACTTTGAGAGTAATGCTTAAATTATTGATCACAATATAATTGCTTTAAGATTTTTTTTCTGAATTAAAAAGAATGAAATGACACGAAGGTCGAATATAAAATCTTAAGTATCCAAAGTAAAAATAAATGAAATCTCATTCATGAAAACTAGATTTTTATTTTTATTCATATAATTAACATTTTCATGATTCAAAAAATAGTGAATGAAAAAATTATTAAAATGTAGTCGATTTGTTATGAATAAATGAAATCTCAAGGAAAATTCAAATTTACAGTACTCTGAAAAACTGGTTATTTTTAAAGTTTTTTTTTTTTCTCTTTCTCCGGAACAATTAGTCTGACTGAATTATTACCAGCTAGGTCTCCACTCATTTTTGTGACCCATTTTTAGATTGCTTATGAAAAGGATGTTCGTCTCTGAGCATATTTGCGGAGATCTTTTTGTTTAGATTACAAATATTTTTTGGCCTACATTTATGAACTTTATTTTGAATGTTTATCAACCAGAACTGAATTTTTCTATCTTTAAGTCTCTTTATGGCACTTAATTTATTCGCTGTCATAATAACCGATTACTTGCTTTTTTTTTTTTTTTTTTAACTTTTTAATTTGGAATTTAAAAATTGGAGTAAATTATTACTTTAAAAACTGTTTTGTAGCAATCATTTACTTTTTTGAAACCTTAATATTTGTTAATGATTCATCAATTCGAAAATTGGAAACATTTGAAAAGCAATCCAATAAGTTTTACTTTTGTGAAAAATGTGGCAAGCTGAATTGGAAAACTGGTTCAGTAATTTTTTAATTAAAAAAAATCTTTCTTCATTTACTGAGATTCGTTTTTAGCCAGTTTTTTTTTTATTTTATTTATTTATAGTACAATTTGAAGTGATTAATTTTTTTTCTATGTTGAGTATAAAGTTGTTGTGTATGCAGTTTAGTTCATTCTGGTCTGTCTTAGATCTTAAATTGGTATTAATTATTACATGACAAACTGGTTGACATACTGTGTAAACTTGAGAATTATTTTTCTTTAAACATTAATCTTGGGGTTGGTAGTTTTTAATATTTAGCTATATTTTCATCTTTATGCACCCCATTTTTGTATGCTGTAATCTCATTAACTATGAAGCTAGTAATTAATGTATATTAATAAAAGCCATTATCACTTTTATAAAATTTAAGTGAACATTCTGAGTCAAACCTGGCTTGTATGTAAGCAGGCAATATGCCTACTGTTACTGAAATAAAAGTGTAAAAATTAAGTTTAAAATACCAATTTAAGGAGTCTATGCTTCTGAGATTTAAGGTTTTTATTTTTAAATGTAATTATTTCAATAAGTTATTTATTCAAGTATTGATGCATTAAGCTCATTTAAAACCAAACTAAATTTAGCATTTCTTTCAATTATTTTTTAATCAAAATAGCTGTTATTTTGAAGTTTAAAATCTATAAAACCATGATTCATAATTTTAAATAACTACTTTTCTATTTTGTTTTATATTGAACATAATAATAAATTTAATATTTAAAAAACTTCAAATTTTCCCAGTAAAAAAAAAAAAACATATATAAGGATTGTGAAATTTTGTAAATTTTGAATAATTAATACAAAATGAACACTGGGTATTTGATAGTGCATATAATGTAAAAATGATTAGACAAAGAAATTACTTGCATTGCTTGTAAAAGAAAACAAGATTACTTATCAAATTACACTCTGATGGTTAAGAAGTTGATATAGATAATTTTTAAAAAACATATTTGAAGAAAGAACTGTTGCATGATAGTATTGAAGATTCATACAGATAAATTGATAGTACTTAATTTATTAATGCATTTATTTTAAATTTGATTCAGGAGTGATAAGTTCGCTGAGATTGATGTAGTTAAACATTAAAGGCATTATTTTTTGCTCACTAAAAACTGCTAATGTTGTGGGTGGTTAAATAAGATCATCTATTTAAATAAAGATGAAGCATGTCTGATATTGTCCATATAGAAATAATAACAGTAGGAAAAATAATTACTCAAAGCTGCTTAATATTTCTATATAATTTGTAATGTTTACCTTTTGGTATAAAGGGCAGTTTTTTGGAAGTTGTAGGAGAATACAAAAGTTAGTTATTTTAGGAGGGAGATGAATATCTAAGCAGTAATGTCTTAACCTGATTTAGTCTTTTTGTTGCTATATAGGAAGGGAAAAGTCATTTGAGAGTGGTCATATAAGTGGCAAAAAAGTTTAACAACAATATATCTGTTAGTTGAATTTTTTGTTTTTGTATGTTCTGACATCTTCTTTAAGAGGTGACTGAGCTGTTTCTGCTTCAGTCAGATGTGGAAATTTCAGTTTTCTTAACACTAAAAGCAGTTAATGTTGTCTTGTGTTGAAACTTTGTCGGGTATGTTTTGCTTGTAAAAGATGCAGGGTCCTTAAAAATTCATATTGAAACAATTGATCAATGTCACCAAAGCCTTTTTGGAAGGTGCTTTTTGTAGAAACCTTTTGGCAGCAACAATGTTTGAGTTTGTTTTTTTTTTTTCCCAAGCAGGTTTGTAAAAGAAAATTGAAATAACATGATTCCCTTCTCTTAGCCAAAATAAAAGAGAAACATTAACTCTTAGTTTCCACATGATACTTACCTTTGTTAATCAATCACAAAATAAAATTTACTTTGGTTACCTGTTTATAGCTTATGTGTTAATGGTTAATTTTAACTCAAATCAATTTTAATTTAATAATGCTAAGTGCTATTTTAATTTTAAACATTTAAGTTACTGTTTGTCAAAAGAACCCCAATAACCTTATGAGAAGAAACTAAAATTCTAAATCAGCATGAGTCTAAAATTGGTATAAATCTGAGTAATATAAACAAAAATACACTATCACAGGCACAAGGTTAACAAGGTGACTTTGTTTTATTATAGGTTATCAAACATTGGTTTTAACTAGTTATTAATTTTGAAGAATTATTTATTTTCTTAAAGGGGAATTCTAGACACTTTGTGAATATTAGAATTAAATGAGTATCAAAATGATAATCTTAAATAGATCAGGTAAAAATCTTTTGAACCAGCTTTGATAATTTTCTAACAGGAGACTGCTTCATCATTTAAATCTGCATGTTAGAAAATAGTTTACACTTGATTTGAAGCTAAAATGACTGCAGTCAATTGAATGTTTAATTGTTCATGGTTGTATAAACATGATGATTTATTTTAATGTAAACTTACATAGGTGAGAATTTGAGCAAACTGCTTTTGTGGGATCAGACACTTCAGAAATAACTTTTTATCTATTTCCTGATTTTTGTCATAAATTATGCAGATTATACTGTTCTATGAATTTGTTCATAAACATTTTTCTTTCTAATGTTACTTTCTTTTAAGATAGTAATTATTAAAATCCTATCCACTAACTTCCTTTTTTTTTTTTTTTTTTCATTGCTTAAAAAAAAATGATTTACAATAATTAAGTGCATAAGGATTAAAATGTTTGAAAATATTTAAGTATCAAATCCTCTGCAGAGGTGTGAAAAAGATTTAGTGATTATGTTAAAATCAAACTTCCGTTATTTAAAAAAAAAATATTTTTAAATTGATATTAATTTTTTATTGTCATCATCAATTTAATCTGCAGGTATTAAAAAAATGGTTGTTAAAAATGAAAACAAAACCTTATACTATTAACTATTTTAAAGGACTTTATTTAATATATACAATTTATGCTTGAAGGTCTGTATCAAAAAATGAATTGCTTTTTGTTTACTTAATTCTTAAAAAATAAGTTGAAAAGCAAGGATCTGATAGAAATTGTTTGTACTGAGACTGTTTTTATTCAAAATTGATGGAAAATATAGTGTGCTTTGCCTTGCTAAGTTCTTGCTTCAAATCTTAAGCTTAATTTATGACCATTTTTTTAAAGTTATTAAAACAAAAATATTTTAATGATATACATGCTTAGGTTTTATTTTGTGACATAGAATCAGTCATTAATCTTTTTATAGAATTTATAAAAGTTTGACAATCTTGAATAACATGAAATTATGAAGTTTAAATTGCTCTCACAAGCTATTTATATATTTAAAGATAAGTTACTTTTTCTAATATTAGCAATACTAACTTGATAGATTTATAAGGAACTAAAAGAAAATCCTTTTTGTAATTATAAAGTAGGAATGTGGCAAAACAACTGTAAAAACTAGTATATTCTAAATTGTTTTGTTATTTTATTTATTTATTTTTTTGGTCTATAGTGTTTTTCTCTTGTGATGCCACATGGACTTCTTAAAAAGTGAAAAGACTAAAAAATGCACAAGAGGAAAAACTTAAAATTTCACAATTTTCTTCACACACACACACATATATATATATATATATATATATATATATATATATAAGGATTATTGTTTTTAGTTAAAGTAGGCCATATTTATAACTGCACACAAAATGACATAGCCAGTAATTAGTGCTCTTTTATCTTAAAGTATATGTGAATCTAAATGTAAAAATATTTTATATAAGCTTAATTTTTCATGTGCATCTACAGTATAACTAAATATGGCGAGAAATTGAAATTTGAAACACTGAATGTTTCAATTTATTAAAGATTCAATGTACATGTAGTATAGCTGAATTACAATAAATGATTACGTATAGTGATCAATATATGTACAGGTTTCAAAATGTTTTTTTAACAGTATTCTGAACCCCATATGAATATACTCTTCTCTAGGCATCAACACATTCCTCTACTCTTACATGCATAGAATTGTATGTGTGTTTAATACTAATACATTATTCCACATCTCTTGCACCTAAGAATGCAATACAGTGATAAATATATAAGTGAGCTAAGAAAATTGTGTGCGTTCTGTAAACACACAATGAGGGACAGGTTTAACAGTTGTGCTAGCCAGGGAATTTTATCAAATGTCTTTCAGAGCATGTTTGAGAAACACAGCATCTTATGGGCAAGGCAAGCCTTATGCTGTTGAAATGACACCATCTTGTTGCGAAAATGGTAGCAGAACAGGTCAATTATCTTTATGTACCTGGTACAGTTCCAGTTGAATTCCTTGCATTCACTTATGCACAAATACCCTTGGGAAAGATATTAATCAGTCTCTTCCCTCCAGTTATGGGTTAAATAATAGGACATATTGGGTTCTATATCCTTGGCTGGCAACCAGTCTACCACAGAAAGTAATGGCAACCTACTACAGAATAATCTTCTGCCCAGTCAGTCATGTCTCTTTTGAGACATGATCACCCAAATGTGTATCATGTATGGCACTTAACTGACTGACTGTTCAGTGGTCCATCCATGAGTAACAAAGGTGAGTACTTTACACACTGTTGCCAGATGTTTGGCATGTGTTGGGGGGGGTGCATTCTGGACGATGCTACTCTTGTGGTCTGTTGCATATGCAAATTATTATTTGCCTGCATGCTGAATCTGCTCTCATCACTGGCCTCTACAAAATGATACGACCCTCTCACAACACCACTGGAGACGTGTGATGTAAGTAGAAGTCTGGCTTGTAGCACTGTATACTCAGTCCTGCTGCAAGTAGATGACTTCCAATTGTCCTGGATGGCACCTTTGAGGCCATGTTCTGATTTATGCTATGTGATCTGTAATTGTTGCCTTTATAATGTGTTAATCTTGGCTGGTGTTGGCATTATGTGGTAATCCAGAAACTGGTCTGTGGTTATTGGAATGTTTACTTGTTCATTTTTATCAACATGAAAATCACTGATGTGTTCCATCCAACATATGCAGAAATTCTCCAAAATGAGCATCTTGCCATTTGAAGGCCCATAATTTGACTGCTCTCAAATTGAATGAAAGGTGCATGTGTGCATCTCCATGGCACCTGTTTGCACTAGAATCTTCTACCACACTAAACCTTATCACGGAATGTATCATTATCGAAAACCCAGATGATGCACTGCTATGTTTGTTCTATATCAGAGATATCTGAAGGCTTTATCAGAATATCTATTGTCTAACATGTACATGCTGTATCCTGACAGATTGACATCATTATTCATGGGGTTATTTCATTTTATTTGTGTAATAAAGACCTATTTAGATTTTCATTACTAATCATCCTAAACTTTACTTTTTAGTGGTAGTAAATTTTTGAAATGAATTTCATGATCAGTGAAATTGATAAAGAGGAATGTTTATCTTCTATCTTTATCTCAAGTTTTGATATTGCTTCTGATTACCAATGATATTTACTTTGACTTCAAAGACCTTAAAGTAACTTTTAATCAACAAACTTGGTAATGACCTTTTTTTTTCTTTCATGAAAATATAGCTGTCTAAATTATTCAGAAAATTAATTTTGTCTTTAAAAATTTTACTGGTAGGATACTTTAGGGTTTTTTACCTCAAAGATCTTCTAAATCAGCTGTTATTGAACAGAAGATTAAAACACTTTACATGTCTATATGTTTAGAAGATTGTCACTTTAATGTGGGTCTGTACAGCCCCCAAACCACTAACCTAATCAAAACATTCCAGGTGCAGATCCAGGGTCTCATGACTGATGGATGCTACACACTAACCATACATAGCTTGTGAATTCATTTTTTTTTTATCTTGCAATCAAAATGTGTAAATTATTCAACAGAGGGGAAGGGGGTCAGTAGAAAATATGTAATGCAGTATCAATCTAGCTTTAAAGCTCAAAGATCATAAGAATTTGCTTCTTTTAGATGCCACTCCAGCTAGTAGGACTTGGATTTGAAAAAAATCATTCTCAAAAAATGTTATTGCAATATTCACTTCCCAAAAAAAAAAAAAAGAAAGAATTGCTCTTACAATGCAAAATCTTTTGTTTTAAATAACCCACAAAGGTGTGATAAGTCATAAAAAATAAATTTTAGATGAAATTAACTTAAGATGAAGAATAAGGCTTTTGAAGAAATTCCTAATTTTATTGTGAGATATATTATAATTTTAGCTGAATAAAATCTATATATGGGCAATGTACCAGCATTATTCCTTAAAAAGATTTTTGTGAGAAAAATTTATAAAAATTCCTAAAGCCATTTTTTTTAAAAAAGAAACAGTTTTAGTAAATAATATGCATAATGCTTCAAAGATTGATTTTTGAAAAATAAAATCAGTTTCAGGTGTTGAGGAAAAAAATGATTTATTTTTAGATGAATGTAAAAGCATTCATCACTTTTTTTTCTTCTGCTCTTTATCCCCAGAAATAATTAGTTATTGATCCAATTTCTTCATTACTTATAAATTAATACATTACAAAGTCTCTGTGAAAATGTATATTTAAATAATAAATTACTCTTTATTTACATATATTTTGAGATTCTTAACTTTTCCTGTCTAAGGTCTTATATTGGATTTTTATTCAGAATTAGATTTTATTCTTAATATTTCCTTTTATTTTTGCATCACCTCAGGTTCTTTCAAGCCAGATTTGATTGTAAGCAAAAGTATTAACTCATTTGTTACATTGTATTTTAATTATATATGAATTGTGTTGAGAAATTACAAACATTAATGATCTTTGACAATCTTATTGTAAAAGTTGATTGTATTTAATAAGTTATAAAAATCATTCCTTGTATAAAAACATTGAAGTTCAGTCTTTTAAAAATGGATTCATAAACATTAGAAAACAGTGTTCTTGAAATAGTCTCTCTAGTCTCTTTTTTTTTTTTTTTTTTTTTTTTTTACCTTTCATTTTGAATCAAGGAATGAAAATGTCAAAAAAAACATCTCTTCAGGTAGATATGTTTGTTTTTATTTTCTTAACAAATTTCATCAGGCATATACTGTGTGCTTGGCTTGGACTATCAGATTCTCTCTTTCTCTCTGCTTTTTGCCAATATCTCACATTTTTCTGATGCTTTTCATTTTTTTAGTCTTTTGTATTGACTGATTGCTTAAAATGTGTTCTATGGTATGATTGAATATGACTAAGAAAATTCTGATTATTTTTAAATAAGTCTTTTGAGTTTCTACTTGAAAGTAACTGAGATGCAGTATAAGAGAAAATTCTTTCATAATCTGTTTTGGAAAGAAAATATTTTGGTAATTATTTTTCATGGTACTTTTGTAGAACACATTTTTGTTTCAGTTTTGGAATAAAATGGGAAATGTTAAGGTATATTTATCCATATTTAAGTAAATTTGTTTTTATTGGAAATATCTTGATATTTTTAGAATTGACAGTTTGGAAGTGTGTTTTTTTTTTTTTTTTAAGATGATCATGTCGGAATGATTGGAAATTTAAGATTACTTTTTTTTCCCCCCTCCTTCTCTAGTTTCTGATTACCCATCATATAAATTGAAATGAATTGCTTTTTAATAAAGTTCAAAAGTAAAATTGCTGCATGATAGGGTATAGACATGAAATTGAATTAGGTTAACTAAGATAGCAGTAAAAAATTTTCTATTAGCATTTGAACATTTGAAATTTTGTAAAATATTATGTGATATATGTACTAGATTTAAATAGTTTCATATATAGCTTACTAAATACATATGTGAAGTTTGTTTTTGACAAAAGATTTTATTAAAATAATAATTTAGTTTAAATAATTATGGTAATGGCTTCATTTTTATTTTTTATTCTAGAGTAGGTCTAGTGCTTGAGACCTTAAAAAACTTTAGACAGTATTTGATATTTTAAGCCTTAAAATATAAAAATCCATCAATTACAAACCTGATGTAAGTGCTGAAATCTTATTTGACTATTTTCTATTATAATACTCAATTTTTGTCAGGAAATACAAAAGAACAATAATCTCTGAATCATTGTGACAGCAACCATGCAAAGAAGAGATTTGAGCATCTGAATAATATTGGATATGTTAATGACTTATATATAATAAAAAAAGAAGAAAAAAAAATCCATCTTCAAATGTATTCCTGGTAGGCTGCTCATCTTTAAGCTTTTCATACATTTTGTTTGCAATTAGTTGAAAAAATTTTTCATAGCAAATATTGATAACAAAATCTTTTTTATTGCATTTAAAAAAAAAAAAAAAAAAAAATAGTCTATCTTAATGTTTTATTTTAACCAAATATAACTGTTTCAACAAAAAAAAGATATATATGTCCTGTTGAAGTGTTGAAAATTCTTATTTCTCCAGAAATTTTTTTCTTGCACAAATAATTTATAACTTTTTTGAAATTCTAACTTTCAAACAAATCTACCAAATTGATTTTTCTTTTTCTCAGGAAGTTACTATAAAGTAATAGCTTTCTGTGGGAAATGTTTTGCTATAAATTTACAAAAACAGTTCACAAATCTTTTACTTTTTTTACTTGTTTTACTTTTACTTTTATTTTTATTTTTTTTTTTTTAACAAAACTTTTATTTACTCTTGCTTATCCACTGCACCAGTCCATTGATTTTAAGGCATGATTGGTGGGTCAAAAAGATATGGAATTGTTACTTCATAGTCTAACATTGTGATCCCTATGATTTATGACCTCTGATAATCCAATCTGACACTTGAACCATGTAAATCAGACCACATAATTTTTGTGTGCATAGGCACACACTAATATACATTTTCCAAATTTTTTAAAATTTGGAATATTGGGTTACAGTGCATTAGAATAGGTCTATATGATTAATACAGATATGAAATTTGTTACTTAGCTGATTAATGTTTTTATATGTATATATATATATACACACACTCAATTTTTAAAAAATTTTTTTTGGCTATATGTATGTGTATACCTATGAGGGAATTGCTAAAAGTTTTTTTTCCTTTAATGAAACATTTCTTTTTTTCAACTAAATTATGTTTTCAGGAATTTGCTACAATTACAAAGGAATTGAGTGCTGCTCGAGAACAGTTATTAGAACGAGAAGAGGAAATATCAGAGTTGAAGGCAGAACGAAATAACACTAGAGTAAGTATCAACCTTTGCACTTATTTATATACAGTTCAACATTTTTTTATTTATTTTTTTACGATATTTTCACAAAAGAAAATTTTATTTATCATTTGAATGATTTACTTGAAAAATGATTAAAGTGATCTAGTTGAGGTTGATTACAAAAGTAATTGATTTTGTTGCTACTATCAGTTTATATTTTATAATAGAGTAGTTTAGGGAGAAATAGATTTATGCCTTTCTCAAGAGAATTAGTATGATTGGGAAAATAAGGTTTAACTAGAATTTGAAAACTTGATTTCATTTTCAACATTGGTTACACACACATAATATGCACACAACAGTAATTTTGAAATACATTATTTTTTATTGGTATAAATATTTTTTTTAGTGGATGCAACTGTTTGAGTTGCTATCTTTGTTTTTCTTAAGAAAATAACAGTAACAACCAGTCTATGATTTAGTGTCTTTTTGATCTAAACTGGTTGTTATTAATTTCACAGTTTAAGAAATACAGGGAGAGCAACACTGTACCTACTAAAAATACTTATGGTAATAAAAGTGCACACATGTCAGTCAGTTTAGTGCCATATGTAATACACGCTTTGGATGATCATGTCTCTAAAGAGACATGATTGGGTAGAAGGTTATCCCACAGTAGGTTGCCATTGCTTTCTGCGGTAGACTGGTTGCCAGTCAAGGCTATAGAACCCAATCTGTTCTGTTATTTGACTAGAGGGGAAGAGATGTATTATATTATTAAGTAGTAATTAGTGGGAAATCAATTTATTACTTCATAACAATAGAAAACCGATCCCCACTTTATGCCCAGTAGAAGCCTTAATCATGCTTTCATCTATTATATTCAGTCAGTCAGTTCAGTGTTATACATGAAACATGCTTTAGGCCATCATGTCTCCAAAGAGACATGACTGACTAGGCTGAAGATTATACCACAGTAGGTTGCCATTGCTTTTTGTGGTAGACTGGTTACCAGCCAAGGCTATAGAACCCAGTCTGTCTTATTACTTAACCCATAACTGGAGGGAAGAGACAGATTAATACCTTTCCCAAGGGTATTTGTGACGTAAGTGAATGCAAGGGATTCAACTGGATTTCGAACTTGGCACCCCAATTTGTCATTCTGAGTCGATATCTACTGCACCACAACGTACGCACATGTACAAAGTATATAAAAAATACTTGTCTAAAAACAAGTGAATGGGGCAACTTATCAGATCCCAAATTTAGTTTTATTCTAGAATGAATAATTCAGAAAATAATACAATTTAAATAATCAGTTGGCTTGTCTGGCATTTTTAAGGTAATTCACACCATATGTTTTATTCTGAATTTCTTTAATAAAAATTGCATAATTTAATCTCTTTCTTGACAGATAATGTTTTAACTCCCTTTGAATTTTCTTTATCTTAAACCAATCAATTGTACATAGTAATCATACCAATTTATTTTCAATTTAAATCTAAATATTTGTGCTTTCTTTTTGTATTGTCTAGAAATTGAAAAGAATGTTTGCTAACTGTAAAATTTCTATAAGAAAAGTATTTAAAGTAAAAAAAAAAAAGCTTTTTGGAAGCCATAGTGATTGCACAAAGCTGAATTTAGGAATAGAGAGAAGGAAGATTGTTGTTATTCTTCCACATAGAGGCAGCCTGTTTACTATGAAAATTAATATTCAAAATCTTTTCATTTTCCTGGCCTTTAATATCAATTTAAGATGTGGTAAGATGTGAAAAATTTTGTACCACATTTCTTAACACTTGGTAAGATGTGAAGCTTAATGATAAAACTTGATGACATTCAGTGAAAGCAATTTTTAGTATGTTTTTTTTTTTTTAATCCATTACACAATTAATGACATTTCCTCTCTTGTTTTTACTGATGGTATTACAATTATTTAACAACTGGTAAAATTTGCCATCTCTCTTTTAAAGGTTATTTTTAGTTATATTGTTTTACAAAGTTGGGTCCACAGTACCAGGAGTGTAGGAAATGTTTCTTCACTTATGCAGTTTTAAATGCAAGTGTATTTGTGGACAAGAATTCATTTATTTTCAGGTTATAAGAAAACAAAAAACATAAGAACTTCTGAAGACCATTTTCAGTCAATATCTCAAGAAGTTTGAATAATAATTTTGCAGAAATATTTTTTAAAAAAAGACATTAGGCAAAACTAATAAATAAATGGAATAATTTGATACTTTTTTTTTCCTCTAATTATTCAAAATGATTAATAAAATTAAGCAACTTCTTCCATATCATAACATTATCAAACTTCATTGCTTGATCTCTTATCTGCAAAATTAGTGAATCCTTTTCTTCTCCCAGCTATGGGTTGAATAGCAGGACAGACTGTCTCTTGTAGTCTGGTTAGCAACCAGTCTGCTACAGAAAGAAATGGTGGCTTACTGTGAGAAAATATTCTGCCTAGTCAGTTATCTCTTGAAAGAGACATGATTGCCCAAGTATGTATCCTATATGGTGCTTAACTGAATGACTGACTTCGGAACTAACTTTTAGTTCTTACAGAAAGGCAGAGGGGGTTTTTAATATATAAGTTGACAAAAAGAAAATTGAAAGATTTTCTTTCACACGAAGACTAGGTTTTTGACTTTGAAGCATCTGTCAGGGAACAAATATTTTATTTTGTTTTATTAAAAATAAGAGGATGCTGAAAAATTATTGCCCAGACATATTTCTCCAGATCTGACTGGATATCAGATTTTTATCCCTTCTTGGATGGACTTTCAGCTCCCCCACCCCCCTCATAAATCTTAATTTTTAAGTGGATCAGTAACATTGGAATTTTATTTAATGTTAAATATATGTACATCTCTTCTGTCATGAGAAACAACTTGAATATTGATCCAAGACAAAGTAATGCTCTGAATTAGCAAAAATTTACTCTCCCATCATATTGGGCTTATGGCCTATCACATTGAATACACCGGTTCTCGCTCGATCACCGAAGTTAAGCAACGTTGAGCCTGGTCAGTACTTAGATGGGTGACTGTTTGAGAATACCAGGTGCTGTAAGCGTATAGTGACAGATGTGCGTTGTGGTACAGTGAATATTGGTTCAGAAAGAGAAGTCTGTGAGCCGAGTTCGAAATCCAGTTAAATACCCTGCATTCACTTAAGCACTGGTACCCTTGGGAAAGGTATTAATCCGTCCCTTCCCTCCAGTTATGGGTTAAATAACAAGGGTAGAACTTGGGGACCCTGCTCTTAAAAAAACAAATCCCAATGAATTTTGATACTTGAAAAGAAAAATGTTGTAAAAATAAAATAACCTTACCCAAAAACCATTGGTTATGACCTTAAATGATCCCATAAGGATTGATAGGTCGTTAAACCTCGAAACAAAACAAACTCTCCTATAATATTAAGTAAAATTTCTTAAATGTAGTTTTTAGTTATATTTAAATGACTGATAACTTTTCACTGAAATCTAATTTTTCTTCTTTTTTTTTCTTTTTTTTTACTTTTTTTTTAAAATGCACAATAATACTTTAATGTTAAAAGTATTGCCAAGACTTTTAAACCTAATAGAGATATAAATAGCATATATAAGATTCCTAAAACACAAACCAAATTATTTAATGTCCTTCAGAACTACTTCAAAATATTCTACACATTAATCCTTTTACTTTCACAGATGGTAAAAGGAATATGTGTTAATATTAGTTTTCAAAAAGTGTTTTATAAATCTCTTTAATTTCTTTCATGTCTTTGAAACTGAAAGCATGGCATGACAAATCTCAGCTTGGTTATGCAATTTTAACAACCATTTTTTGTTTGTTTTCTCTGTCTTTTCAAGAATTTTCACAAATTTTTTTTTAGTTGACTCTTGACAAATTTTAATCTTTAAAATAGCTTGTGTGCCCATCCCAGCATTCTTATATTTGGATATTCTGAATATTTCCAAAATCTCTAGATATACTTTTTGATACTCTGGTTGCAGTAGGTTCTTCAGGAAGTTTGGTCAATTTCCTATCTTGTTTGATAAACTTTCTAGCAGTTTTTAGTTTTTGCTTTCTGTTTCCTAGAAGCTTTTTTTGTTTTTTCTTGAATCACTGAGAAAACTAGAAACTGACATTTTCATTTGTCCTTTTACCTTTGATTCTCAGTGTTTAATGCAGCTTTGCTTTAAAGTCAACTAAAAAGTAGAATTTGGTTATGGCATTTAATCCACATTACATTTGGGTTTTTTGATAGGGCAAATATAAATTTATAATTTTAGTAATAACTTTATTACAATTCTGAAAGTTTTGAATTGTCTTTTTTTTTTTCCCCCTCCTAAGTTATTTATTTTTTCTTTTCACTTTCAAGTTACTGCTGGAGCACCTGGAGTGCCTTGTTGCTCGACATGAACGCTCACTCAGGATGACGGTTGTGAAACGACAGGCCTCGTCCCCAGGTGGAGTTTCTAGTGAGGTAGAAGTTTTGAAGGCACTTAAGTCCCTTTTTGAACATCATAAAGCACTTGATGAAAAGGTAAATATATTTGACACATAAGTCACACTTTCTCGTATTTAATCCATTCAAATGAGGGAGGGGTATTTTAATATTTTCCTCCTCATATGATTAAATCGGACTTTTTTTAAAAGTATGAAACAATGATTTTTTTTTTTTTTAATGTCTCCACTTCTTATTGTAGGTTCGGGAACGACTACGGGTATCATTGGAACGCGTTGCAGTATTAGAGGAGGAGCTCTCAAATGCAAATCAAGAGGTATGCTTATGTTTTCAGAGTAATTTTTACAAAAAATTATCGATGTTTAATTTCTTAACTTTTTTTTTTTCCAGAGCTTGAAGTCATTTACCAAGTCTAGCAACTGCTTGATAAATTTCATTTTGGTTGAAATTTAATTCTAACATCTGCTTGATTGGTTTAAATTGTGGTCAAGATTTAATTCAAGAAGATATTGGTGTTTTTCATAATTTTTTTTTAATTTATTTATTTTACTGTTGATGGTTCTGTATTCTACTTGTTTTTCAAATAAGTAAAATGTGGGCTATTTTACTTTCTCTTCTTTCTCACCATAATTTTTTTTAAGAATAAAAATTTTATTAATGCTTTTTATATGAATAAACATCTTTCTTGTTCAGGAAAGCTAGCATAGCTTAACATGTTCGAGTGATTGAAATGAATGTATCTTGTAATAAATTTTATAAGTGAAGTTTGGTTTAATTGTATATGTGATTACATTTTAAAATAGATTTAGAAGATGTTAAATAAACTCAAGTTTTATTAGTGTTACTGAATATCATATAGCATTTTCACTTGCATCATTTTAATTGTAAAATTACAACTGAATTGTTTTATCTTAGAATTTCCAAGTTTGAAATGTCTCTATTCATTGAGGTTTCAATATCTACTAGTACAATCTGACCTACTAAAGGAAATAATCTAGTTCTAAATTCCAATCACCTGAAGAAGGCCAAACCTTACAACAGCTGAAACGTCGTGATTATAGCAACAATGTAAATAAATACTATCTCATACAGACAAATATATCTGAAGTCATTGATGAAATAATCTTGTTTGCGGATAAGTTTAAAAAAGAGCACCTTAAAGAAAGTTAAGGATAGCGAGTTTGTTTGCAAACATATTGTTGTGATTGACTTATTGAAAAAATATTAATGGACTTTCTCTGAAATTTTACGTTTCTTCTGTTTTATTCAGAAGATAAATACAAAAGAATGCAATTCTTCCAAAAAAAATAAACTTCAAAAAAATATTTCCTTAGAGCTGCTGCTGATTTTTTTTTTTTTTTTTTTTTTTTTTTTTTTTTTTATTAATTATGCTGAACTTCACCCAAAGTGAAGGTCAGTTAAGAATAAGATTGAACATTGCAGAGTTCAGCAGATGTCATACAAGTCAGCTACAAGCATACATGTTTACAGATCCTGTTATTTAATTATTGAAAGAAAATTTTGAACTGTAATTTACTTTCAAAGATTAGACGTTTAGTTTTACTGGTGAAAAGTTGACTTTAAAATTTGCTCCATTTAAAATAGAAGCCATTTCCACTATTTTAAGTGGTCATGTTTTTCACATGTCATTAGAATTCAACCACCACCATATTGGTTGTGAATGTATATCACTCTTGTCCAATTTAGCCAAATTCTAATTCTTAAACATAAGTTCACAAAATGGTCATTTTGTCAATCTGGATGTTGCTGTCATAAAAATCTGATATACTAAACATAGAAAAATATAAAAAAAAAAACTGTAAAAATGCAATATCATTGTAACATTTTCATTGAGGATAGATCTTTTTAAACTCCTAGAAAGATGACACAATTGAAGAGTGTTTAAACTAAGTAAATATATATTTAGTTAAGTAAAAATTCTTTTCTACAGCTCTAAACTCCTAGTAACTCTTTACAATATTATGGATTGATTAAAATGAACTTTTTGAATTTATAAGAACTCTATTTTTTTTTAAATCTGCATTTAAAACGAGTTTTGAATCTTTTGATATTCATCTTAATCATTAAAACTTATTGGTTGTTAAATGATAATGTTGCTAACATTTTTCTTCATCAATTGGATCCATATTTATTTGCATAAGTAACATTTTATAAATTTTTAAATACGATAATCAAAAGTCAAACTATTGATATTGTCATATCCTAAAGATATTAAGATATTTGCATCCCATTCAAACTATTATCATATTTTCATATTATGTTAAATGTTTAAATTATATAATTTGAATACAGCCCCCCCCCCCCCTTGTTTAATCTAAAAATCAAAATAATGTATGAATTGTGGTTTGGTAATTTATAAAGCTAGGTTGCCTCAGCCCGAAACCCTTCTAATTTTGATAAATAATAGCACTCTACTCTCTTGATGGCTCAAAAATATTTAGAAATATAGAGAAAAAATTCTTTTTAATCTATTTAAAAAATGTTCTAATTCTTTAGAACCGATAAAATTATATGCACCAACCTGTGGATAGAAATTTGAGTTTTTTTTTTTTTTTTTTTTTTTTTTTAATAAATGTTGGCTGAGAGGGGATAGAAAAATGCAAAATTACAATTGGTAAAGTGCTTCATATTTTTTTTTTTTTTTCAACCAATGCAGTGTCATTTCTTTTTTTTCTTTTTTTTTTTTTTTTTTACTTTTTTTTTTTTATTTATATAATATATATATATATATATATATATGTTTTCAACAAGTCTCTTTTAAGGATTTTTATTTTCCTCATTTTATTTTAAGTGATGTCCATTGGATTTCATCTTTAGGTTTGTGTTGATTTTTTTTTTTTTTTTTTTTTTTTTTTTTTTTTTGAGGATAAATATTTTAAATCTTTCCTGTTTCCATTTCAGATTAAGTGTAGATGGCATAGTTTTAATTAGTAGTTCTTAAGCAAATTTTTAAGTGTTGCTTCAGAATGAAAATTCAATCTGATGTAGATTAGAGATTTACTATAAAAGCAAGTATAGTCTGGTTATATGTTAAAAAAAATAGCTATAGAAACTTTCAATACAGATTGTTTTAGCCACTGTAATTTTAAAACTGATATAGCTTTTTATTTTTAAAATCTAATTTGACAGCATACATCAGTCACCATAGACAATTCAATGAATTGTCATTGTATTTTCTCACTGGTAACTAAAAATATCTAAAAGAAACTGGAATTTTTTTTTTTTTTTTTTTTTTTTGCCACATCAATGGTTTAATGGTGAATTTTAATTATTTATTTATTCATTTATACATATAATAGTAAAAATGTTTAAATCCTAAATTGAAATATAAAAAATGTTACCATGTAGTGGCTCAGTTTTTATTCATGGTTCACCAGTTTTAGATGATTTAAATTTTCATTTATTTACACTGTGGCCTAATTTTCTTTACAAAGTGTTTTCTGCTGTAAATCTGAAGTCTGATGCTCACAGCTGACTTGGGTTGATTTTAATGCCATTATTATTATTAATGAATGCCTAAATTTTAAACTGTTCAAAACACATCTGTTACGACAATCTCTTTCCATTGAAAATGGAAATCAAATAAATGTGATTAACTTATAATTAATAACATGAATATTATGTAATTTTTATGAATTGATCTTCAGTTATAATGCAGAATGGTTGGCAAAAACTAGCAACATGGAATCTAATTTATACTTTAGCTTGATAGCTAAAGTGTATCTTCCCATTTTATCATTCAGGTTTTAACAATTGTAATGTTTAAAAGCATTGTCATAAAATCACTCTAATTTTATTTCTGTATGAAGAATAAAAAAAAGATAGTCATTTGCCAACTAGATAATTTCTTTGTTACTATTTCACCAATTAAAAAAAAGGTTTGTTTTGGTTGCACACAGCCTATAACAAGATTAATGTTCAGTTAGCCAACACTACTTATATATTGGTTTGTACCTCAGAAGTTTCATTGAACTGAATAAGAAGTCCTGAAGTTTTCATTTTTCAACTTTCATAAATAAAAATTTTAACAATGGTACTGAATATTGGTTCCCATCACAACTGATAACATTCTCTTAAAATATAAAATTGGTTTGCAATTTCTTGATTGTGAGTAAATTTAAGAGCAGCACTATAATTTTTTTTTTACAGTTTATTGTAAACAACCTTTTATTATTAGGTTTTATTACTCAAACTTGTAATAAACCCTGCTTAAGCAGCTTAAACAGAAGAAAAAAATTGACATTTTCGTCTTCCTTAGTTCAAAATTACTTGACATTATCATTGAAACTTCTTCATACATTTTTATATTTTAAATGAGTTTCTGTTGGGAGATAAATAACAGTAAAGTATAAGTGCAAAGCATTAGTTTTCAGATATTTTTTTTGCAAAATATTTTATGGTAGCCATCCGACATTTAAATTTTGTTTAACATTTTTTTTTTTTTTTTTTTTTTTAATGGATACTTGTATTTGAGTGTAAAGTCTGTTATATATAGTTAAACAGTACATTATAATTTCCACTGGCCTAAATCGTTTGGAAAATATCTATCTTCCGACAGGAATTGAACCTGCAAACTCCCACACTGGAAAGATGCTGTCTTTAGATTAGAAGTGTCTTTACCAATCAACCCACAGAAGATTTCATGGAAGACACAGATTAATTTACCTTTTATGCAGGTATTCTGATTTTCATCAAACGACTAACATCTGCTCAGATTGCATTTGAATGTAAACAAACTCAGCTAAAGACAACATTACAGAACTTAATGGAAATCCATGAAACTGGCATTAGCTAACATATTTGAGTTTTTATTCGTTTAACAAATACAAGTATCCATTAAAAAATAATCTTAAACAAATAAAAATTCAAAGATGTTAATGCCAGTTTTGTAGATTTCTGTGTAATTCCGTAATGTTGTCTTCAGTTGAGTTTGTTTACATTCAGATGCAATCTGAGCAGTTGTTTGAAAATCAGAATACCTGTATTAAAGGTAAATCAAACTTCCATGAAATCTTCTGTGGGTCAATTGGTAAAAACACTTTTGATCTAAAGACGGCATCTCTCCAGTGTGGGAGTTTGCAGGTTTCATTCCTGCTAGAATTGGGATATTTTCCAAATGATTAAGGCCAGTGGAGATTATAATGTACAGTTTAACTTGTAAAATATATATATATGAAAACAAACTTTCCACTCAAATACAAGTATCCATTAAAAAATAATGTTGAACAAATAAAAATTCATATCTATATATATATATATATATATATATATAAAAAACTGTAAATTTAATTTTTTTCAGTTATGAGGCATTATCCTATTTCTTTCTGAATATTTTTCTAGTTAGTAAAGTTAGATTTTTAGGATTTGGTTGTTTTGTTACATCTTGTAATGCTATGTTGAAAACCTCAAAGCGGAGCATTAGTTTTTTGATATTATTCCAAAGGTGACTTTTTATAAATATAAGTATGATCGATGAAAAATGACCATTTTGAAAAATTTTATTTCTAGCAGGGAAGGTTTTCACTCACATGCACATATTTCATTAGTCTTTTCTGCTCAGTGATCAAAATGAGTTTACGGTGTTACAATGTTGCTTTTAAAAGCCACATGTTTGAACATTTTTCATAGGTATCTTTATTAGACAATTAAAGAATCAGCAAAAATCTGTGTTCATGGGTGTAAATCTTATTTGTTAAAGGTGAATATATCAGATATTAACTTGATTCACTAAATTTTAAAATGGTAACATACCATTATTATATTTGGGTCAGTTAAAGATTGATAATTTTCAAGTGTAGTGTTACTTTTTTTTTTTTTTTTTTTTTTTTTTTCTATTTAAGCAGTTTTAACATTTGAAGTATTTCTGTAATTTTAGAAGATTTTTTTTTTTTTTTCTTTCATAAATGCCATTTTATTGTTGGATGTTATACTTCAGAATTTTATACCAGTTAAAAAAAAAAGCATTTTATCACAAGTTTTTAACTTTTATGTTGGCAAGTTTTATTGGATGGCCTAAATGTTTGTTCAATTAATTGAAAATATAATGCATTTATTTATTATTTCAAGCAATATTCAGTCAACTTCATAATTTCATCCTCCCATCATCTCCTTCTCTCCAGCTATGGTTAAATAGTACTTGTATCAGGTTTTTAAAAAAAAAATTTTTTTTTTTTTTTTTTTTTCTTACAAATGAAAATTTTTCAGCTTGATAAGCTATTAAGAAAAAAAAAAACAAACAAACCATCCATCCTTGCAGGTTGTTCTTTTTCTGAGCAAAGGGAAGCTCCAAATGCATTTTGTACTCTTCCATAAAATCTCTCTCCTCATTTAAGAGATTTTTTTTTTTTTTTTATATATATATATATATATACAAAAAACAGGACAAATGGTAACAGTATGTGGTAAATACTTCATTGCTAAGCTGGAAAAAAATTTTTTTCCTGCCCTGATCACACACACACACACATATATATATATATATATATATATATATATATATATACACACACAACCTAGGAAAACCCTGATAGAGTATAACAGCCAGTCTTTTTAACTACTTCTGAATGATTTTTTTTTTGTTTGCTGCCAGCTGCCTTCAATTTAAAGGCGTATTTGCTTAAATTGTTCGGTTCTACAGAGGGGCTCCAGAGGCTCTATTGTAGCTTAATCATATACATAGCATCATATTCTTGATTTGAAGACTGGACTTAGTTTTGATTACTTCCTGGCTTGTTTTGCTTGCTTCCTGACTTCTAGCTTTTGCTACTAATCATTTCACCCCATGCAAGGTGATAGTGCCACTAAAACACAAGGTGAATTATAGAATTTGAAAGAAAATGTGACGAAGGGTGAACAATAAGAGAATGGGATTCAGGAAGACTGAAAATTGCAATTGAAGTTGCACTTAAATTTTTATAGATCATAGGTGACTAGAAACAAAAAAAGCCATAAGAACTTCAAAAGTGAGAATTGCAAGAAACACTGTTGGAATAGAATTTAGTTTCATCTAGCTAATTTAGCAGTAGAATGAGGAAACCTACCTAGTCAGTCAGTTAAGTGCCATATGTAATACATGCTTGGGTGATCATGTCTTGAAAAAGACATAACTGACTGGGCAGAAGATTATCCCGTAGTAGGTTGCCATTACTTTCTGCAGTAGATTGATTGCCGACCAAGGCTATAGAACCCCCATCTGTCCTGTTATTTATCCCATAACTGGAGGGAAGAGATGGATTAATACCTTTCCCAAGGGTATTTGTGCATAAGTGAATTCAAGTGGAATTCTAACTCCAATCTAGTATTATGCTTAAATGCGTGCAGTTGAGGTACCCAGGATGAAAGTTCATCAGAGCAATTGCCATAAAAATATTTAAATGACAGAAACGAAGATGCCAGCTCATGACCAGTAACATTACAGACCCTCCTTTGGATTTTGTCAAGAATCTGAAGATATATAGCAGGAGCACTAGACTATATGCTGCAGCAATTTTCAATGCATGGTAGAATGGTACATTTACAAACATACAAGATGAGTTCTGGCTAGAAATGTTATCTGGCAGAATACAGTGAACTAACTTTTCTAGCAGCAAACCTAAAAATTAATTCAATATAATCTCTGCACTTCATATCTGGAAAATGTGTGACTTAGAAGATATACTGTGTTGCTCTTTAGGGGTTTTGTCAGGAAAGCAAAAAAAGTCTATGGTAATTAAGACTGCATTTTTCATTTTTGAGGCATTAAAATTTGCAAGCTATTTCTTGGCTGAGGTAAAAAACTGATTTAAGCTCATCTTAAAGATCAGCTTGAATCTCTTATGCAGATATGGTCCAATCTTTTTTTTTTTTTTTTTTTTTTAAACTTCTATGAAAGCTGTGCAACTAATGTAACAAAGTTAATACAATGGATTTTTTCAATGATTTGAATAATTGAAGTATGTTGGCTAACTCCTGCATCATATAATTAATGTATTCATTTGATTGTTGTCAATTTAAATAACCAAATGGTCTAGTCCAGTGGTCAGCAAGCTTTTGCTAACCATGTGCTGACTTAGGGTTTTAAAGTCATTCAGTGTGCCAATAGTATTTGTATTTTTATATAACTCAAGGTTATTGTACTTGTTCTACAATATATTTTATATAATAATATATACAATAATATGTGAACCACATTAATAGAAATAGACTGTTACTAAAAGTTTTTTTTATTATTAATGGGAGCCTTGCCTTTGCATGGTCTTAACCAATTGCTCAATGTCGGCAACATACTTTGTAACTTTAATTTTACATAATTTGCGTGCCATTGGAAATTGCTTGTTATGGCACACATGTAGGTTACCATCTCCTGGTTTAGCTAACCATAGAGCTTTGTTCAGTGAGAAGTCTTTGGTGAAGAACTTTTTCAAACCAATTCATCACCTGTTTAATTGCTCATAGTACCTTCTCTATAAACTGGAAATCTTTTTTTGCATTTCAATCATATCTTAAAGCATAATGTGCTGAAAATATTGCTGCTTTTTCTCTCTTTCATATGCTAGAATAAAATGTCAATTTTGTTATTTTTTATGCATGCTGATGTGAAAGTTATGATACAGTCTTTTGGAATGTAGTTAAAAACTAAATGCTTTGAATATCTAAATAAACAAAAACAAACTTTTAAGCTGCCTATTATGGGATTGGAAAATGAGTTTGTTCTTTATAAAAATTTCCTGGTGATCTCTCTCTTTCTCTAAAAAAAAATAAAAATAAATATTGTAGCTTGGAATTAGAAATTGTACATCAGTTTAAATTTTAGTTGGGTTTGTAGAATTTGTATCTAGAAAAATCATTGCTATTTCAAAAAAATGTTCACTCACACAAAAAGAATTGTAATCCAAAATTTTTTGACTAAGTGTAAAAAAAAAAAAATAAATAAATAAATTGTGGGAAATTGATTAGAAAAATAATTTTCTTGTAATGTTTTAATTCTTAGTGATCATAAATGAGATGAGATTATGTCCCTGCCAAAAAATATGCAGGATAATTTTATTCTGAAGGAGAGCTGTAAACAATAAATGGCATTTATGAAAGGACATGGATTTTTTTTTTTCTTCTTCTCTTATATATATTTAGATGTAAGTATATAATAAAAGAAATCATTGTTAATGAGCTATAGTTGGGAAATTAGTTTTGGGCATTGCTTAAACGCAGCGTGTGAAGTAAAATTGACTGTATTTACTAGGCGTACATCTGTTTAATTCTTTTGACATTTATTTTTCCTTAATATTCTATAAAAGTCGTTTTAAAGATATTGCTAGTTGGAAAGTTTTTTTGTTTTTTTTTTTTCGCTCCATAATCAATTGTTTGCTGAATTTGTCATTTTTGGTATGTGGAAGTTTGAGAATTTCTTTAAGCTACCAAGGAATACTTTCAATTGTGTGCCTATAGAATTCTTGGGTTTTAAAATGTTGTATGGGATTCTAGTCCAGTCTGTTAGTTTGGTCCAAGGTGAAATATCTTAGCACAAGGTTCCTCAGTGGGAGTCCATTATCTTCGAAAGAGATAAGAAACTGAAGAAGAATTAATTTTCTTTCCATGTAGCTGTTCACACTGCGGGAGCAGCAAGCAAAGTCAAGACATTCAAGTGGCAGCACTGAAGATGGCAAACTCCTTAAGGGAACCTCCTCGGAGGGTACACAAGATGGTGATGGTAAAGACCTTCATCCTAAGGTATGTTATTGACATTGAAGCTTGCTTTTCTTATAACTTCAAACTCTAAGGCTGACATATGAGCTAAGGCTGTTAGATAAGGATGTAAATCAATATTAACAAAATTCTTAACATTTCAAGGCTTAGTTATTTGTGAAGGAAACAAGATGATGGTAAGGAAAGGTGTTAAGGTTCCGTTTGATTTGTTTCTGGTTTGGGTTAGTGAATTTTCACTTTTTCTAGGAAAGTTCTGACAATTATTTCTATGCTTAAAGATTTTCTTAAAAATTTTCATCTACCTTTTTTTTTTTTTTTTTTTTTTTTTTTTTTTTTTTTTTCCCCTCCCAACTTTGATGAAATGATTTTAGTGGGAATATGTAAAGCTTTAAGTTGTTGGTGACTTGAATATTTAAAAAACAAAACTGTCAGAGCTTTGGTAGAAACAATTTTTTCCTTTGCTCTTTCATTAGGTATATTTGTTTTCTCTATTTTCAATTTTTTTTTTTTTCCTCTAACTTTTCTTTTTAATACTGTGCTTGTGTATTTTGTTGGCTTTTCTGCATTGGTTGCTTTCTCTGAATACTCATCGGTTTTGTCAAGTGTCCAGAATGGTAGTGATGTGTAAGTGTATTTATGTCTCCCATTAACATAGAATGCCTCCATCATGTTACTCAACCTGCTAACATGTTACTATGCTGCTGTGAAAGGGATTAGTTGAAAAGGAAAATTTTTTTATTAACAGCTTTTATATTAAAAAGGTTTTCAAATTAACAAAAACAAATGGCATCCTTACTAATCATTTAACTTTGCTTCTAGCTTGAAACCTCCACAATTTTCTTGGCTTCTGGAGTCCAAATCACTCTGAATGAAATGTCAAGTGTGTCCTGCTTGTTACTCTGCTTCTATTTTTTTTTTTTTTTCTGCCTGCTCACTGATGTTTGTTTGCTCCTAATGTTTCTTTTTTTTTTTTTTTTTTTTTTTTTTTTTATCCTTGTCTATTCTGCCTTTTATTGGAAAAACATTTTTCTGAATAACCCCACATTATATTTATGAATTTGTCATTTTGTTTTTTGTATAACATGACAAATGCATATAAATGATTATTTTTGTACCTGCTAATTTTGTTACTAATATTTTTTTTCTCTATTCAAATATGCATTTTGTGCTTTTGAATAACTTTTTTTCCTATCACTTATTTTGAATGTTTTTTTTTTTATTTTAGTATTGTGAAGAAAATCGTTTTTCTATCCAACAAAATTATATGCAATTTTCTTTTCTGTATATTTTTCTTTTCAACATTGGGTAAACTAAGAAAAAAAGATTAATACATTTAAATTATCCAGTATAAATCATTAACAAAAAATTTTATGATAAATTCCACTCTTATTTTGTCTTTAAAGTAATAATGAGGGAATTAAAGTTAATAAAACTGAGAGAATTAAGTTTTTCAAATTCCTATCAAATATTGAAGATCAGAAAATAATTAAATAATTCTAGCTTGGGAAAAAAAAAATTTTTTTTTTTTTTTTTTTTTTTTTTTTTCATAGATGCTTATTTCTAAATAAATTGTATTTAAATTAAAATTATGTAATATTTTAAAAGGTTAAATTTTACAAAATTTGAGCAGAAATTCTAGTTCTTTGATGCTGTTTTAACTAGGCTATTTTTGCTTAGTTAATATAATTAAATTTGACTGTAAGTCATTTCATGATTGAAAGTCAGGAAAACGTTTAGATAGATCTTTTTTTTTTTAATTCTATTTATTTTTTTTTTTTAATTTTTTTTTTTTAAGATCTTGTAATGAAAATATTATTTTTATTCCCTGGATAAATATTGAATGGTATTTCTTTCTTTTAATCTTCCAGAGATTATCCAATGGATCCATAGACCCTGACTCTGATATTAATCGTGTGATAGAACTTCAAGAAACAGTTGAGAAGCAAAATTCAGAACTAACTTCTACTAGAACAAATATATTAGAACTCACAAATAAATGTACAGAATTTGAAGAAACATTAACATCTACTCAAAAAGATTTAATAAAATCTCAAGAACAATTAGTTAAATTACAAAGAGATCTGAGAGAAGTAAGTATGCAACAGTTTTATTTTTACATGCACTTTTTTTTTTTTTTACTGCTACTACAATTTTACAAGTCCTACTCAGGTTTATAAATAATTAGCAGTATAGCCTGGTGTTGCTCGGGTGTAATGTAAGCTTTAAAACTAATCCATGGCCCTGGAGCTCACTCTTTGGACATTGGCACGAAAGACTAAAAAGCAATAGTTGTTTCTAGTTAAAGTGAAACCATAGACTGAAAGAAAAATGAATGAATGTAAGTCAAATTTTGATTTCCTGGTATTGATATCAAATAAGTTTTTTTTTTTTTTTTCGCCGTAAACTGAATTTTGAAGGCTAAATAAGTCCTCTGAGTAAATGGTATCATGGCTGAGACTAAGAACTACAATTATACCTACTTAGAGCCAAACCCGAAGCAAAAATTAAAATAAAAGGGCTGAAAAATTACAGGCAGATAAACAGACACACACACAATATAAAAGGCAAGATGTTTGTGTGTGTGTGTCTGTTTATTTGCCTGTCTGTATTTTTTCTAAATTTAAAAACATACCTACAAATACAAAAGCATTTTTACTATCTAAATCTAAACTTATTTATAAATGGAACTTTGTCTCTGTGTGTGTCTGTTACCTATAAACTCCAAAACGGCTGAACTGATTTTCTTGAAAATTTACAGTTGTACTATAAGCGTTTGCGAGTGTTCTTAGCTAGGTTTTGTGTCGAGGTACCCCCCCCCCCCCCCCAATAAATAGCGGGAAAAAAAAATCAGGTTGTAGAAGGAGTGGTCCAATTTTAATCAAAGTTGACACACTCATAAACAAAGACATAAGAAACGATATTCAGAAGTTTCAAGGTTGCAGTTCTTGTAATAGTGCAAAAAATCGATAATGTATTTGTAGGTATGTTTTTAAATTTAGATAACTATCTAAACAGTTGATCACTTGATGTGTCTTTAGAAAAGACATCATAATTTATATAATGTGATTATTTCCTGTACTTGTTATTACTAAAGAATGAAATAGTTTTAAATTGAAAAGTAGATGCCTGTTATTTTTAAAATGCTGATAGCTTCAAGTTGATAAAATTTTAATAAATTTATATTCAATAATCAGTGATAAATGTATTTTACATGAATCTTGTGGTATGCAATAAAGTCTGCAAACAACACTTTTCCAGTCTGCCACCCAAAGCAAAAAGGCCTCGTTTGTTCTGCCTTTTTACAATAGCTGGAGGGATATTCATTTGTGATCTTTATAAGGATGTTAACATGAGATGAACAAAATAGAATCAACTGACATTTGAACTCTGATGTCAGTTCCAATTTTTGTGATGATAATTGTTATATCTGAATGTCTAATTTGAATTAGAAATGAGCATGTTCTCAAGCAGTCATGTTCAGATTAGTATGTCTAATTGCCTGGAAATATTGATTACATTATTAAGTTCAATATATCTTACTGTGACTAAATTTTTTTTTATTTATTTATTTTTTATTTATTTTTGTACTAAATGACTTGATACTGAACATTGCAATTTTTGTTCTGAAATATTCTTCTGTTAATGAATAATGAGTACAACTTGTGAGTCTATGCTTTGTCATTACCTATTCTGTAGTTCTCATGGAGTCAAGATGCCAGACTCTTTCTCTATTCTTTGAACATTTAGTTTAGGAGAATACAAAAGATTGTAGTGACCTGTACAAACGATAGTTTTAAACTGGATTTGTGTCAACAAAAGTCTTTTTTGTTTTCCTTCTTCCACTTTGATAATTTTACAACAAATAAAATTTTCTAAAATTGAATTATTTCAGATAAGCAAAGAATTTAGAATTTATTTTTCTTGTTTTAATGTTAGATTTAACATTACTTTCATAATTTTTTTCATTTTTCTATAAACATTTTAAAACAAAAAGTCACAGCTATAAAGTAAGTTTGTCAATATATATTTAAGTATTAGAAAGTCGTTAATACCTTATTTATTTTAAAGATAACACTAAAAATAATGAATATATAATCTCGTATAGACATTGAGTTCCTTGTATTTGCCTTTTATCTAGTGTTCTGTTTTGTGAAAAGTCTGTGTAAAATTATAATTGTTAGATACAAGTTAAAAATGTTAAAGTAACTTTTCTTTTTTTTCACCCTAACCAATAAATTTAATTCAGATAGAACATTCTCTTGGTAAATTTAACTTAGTTTCGAACAAAAACAATCCACTTTCTCAATAACTTGAATATTAAAAAAATGCAGAGATCTTCATTAAGTTTGTATCATTTTATAATACTTAGAACTTCTCATGCATAATAGTTTATCTAATTTTTCTTTCAGATGAAACGCTTCAAATAATAGCACTTAATCCTTTAATCCCTATTATAAAATCCGGTATTATAGGTTTAAAAAAAAAAAGAATCCAGTATTAACTATAGGTTTTTATATATATATATATATATATATATATATATATATATTTTTTTTTAATAAAAAAAATTTATTGCATTTTAAAAATATATGCCTGTATAGTCTTCTGCTACTAAAAATTAAACTTCTTTCTTAATCTTTATTTTCAGTCTGTGGCACAAAAAGAAGACCAAGAAGAAAGAATTGCTACATTAGAAAAACGATATATAAATGCTCAAAGAGAATCTACATCTTTACATGATTTAAATGATAAATTGGAAACAGAACTTGCCTTGAAAGAATCTCAATTAAAGGCTGTAAGTATCATTGGTTTTGTATGAGATTTTTTTTTCTTTTCTTGTCACTTAGAATAGATTAACATGTTGATATTCTTGAGATGTCTTGTTTTTTTTATTATAGACAATTTATTAATGTTGATATACTTTTGAAGGTTTGTCTTTTAAAGTAATAAATCCTCTTTTGTATAGGGTCATTCTTTTACATATTTCTCTTGATTTTTCAGAGTGAAGAAAAAATAAGGGTCATTCAAGAAAAATTGGAATTAGCTGAACAAAAACTTCAGCAGTCACTACGCAAAGCAGAAGCTCTTCCAAGTGTAGAAGCTGAGTTGGCACAACGTATGGAAGCTCTAAGTCAGGTAAATTCATTAGATTTTCTTCTTTACTAATTTCATTTAATATTTATGAGTTGTCTTTTTCTAACTGCTTACTTTTGAAATTTCAGTCATAAAACTATTTTTGTGTGATTTACTAATATTGAATTTCCAAAGAAATCTTAACTGTGTACTGTACAATGTGGTTAATGTGGCAGAAATTTTATATGCATGAACAACTTTTATCAGTTCTATAAGATATCAGCATTTAGACAATCTATTTTTTCTATATATATATTAAAATGATTGCTGACTCTATATTTTTCAATGGGATTTGGGCTAATACATATTAGTATATCCAAGATTGGTTCGGATTTATGCGTACTTCAATTTCTAACTCCCCAGTGGGATAGTTGTCTCCTTCATTTTTGTTAGGAGGCTGCTTTCAACAGTGATACCATCATGTTCATAATGTCTGTACCTTTGTTCACATTGTTTAGTGCATTTCTTTAAAAAAAAAATAAAAGCAATGAATTTGTTATTTTTCTAGGCTATGAATTACACACTTTGTGTATGCCTGAGGAAATGTTTAGAAGTCTTATGGACTGGACTGAAACTATAGTTAACTTGGCACCGTATATTGGATTAGGTTTTTTTTTTTTTTTTTGTCAAGATAGATCTTGATATCTGGATGCATATATTTCATGTTTTTGTGGTAGCAGTGAAGTAGTATAATCTGGTCATTAGCAAAGTTGAACCATTCTCAATTGAGGTAAACCCAGAATGGATAAGGTTTTGAGGGTGTGATCTGATCTGAGCAGAAATAGCTTAACACTTTTTTTTTTTTTTTTTTTTTGAATTCAACTCAATAGGCAAATATGTTAAGAGGAATTTTTTCCTAATTGAGATGATCATTTGAACAGGCCAGAGGGCCTTAGATAGAAAATATGTGCTAAAAGTTATCAAAAAAGGCTGGTTGGTAGTACTATTGTACTACCAGTGAAGGTCTCTTAGGAATTCATATCACCAGATGGTCTTTTTTGCTCAAACTTTTAGTTTGTGTAAGGCTGAGTTTATCTTAAATTTGAAGCCCACCTCCTATATATATATATATATATATATATGCACAAATGTTATTCAGGTGTTAATAAACCAGTACTTAATGTAGTTAGTATAAACATATTAATTATATATTAGTATACATACATGTTTATTCTAGGTTGGTGGCATGATTTGGAGTTTTCTATGCATTACGCAATCATATTTCAAACTGGCCATTGAAGAGATTTGAATTTAATTCATGTTATGTTTGTGGAAGTTAAATCTTATGATGTTAGGGTACTATTTCTTAATTTATCAGTAGCATTATATAAATAGACAAAAATTACATGAAAATGAAAAAAATATTTTAATATTTATTCAAATTCAGAGAGATGTATTCACAGGGTGGGGGGATAATTCATTATAAATATTATTTGCTGAGGGGAAAGAAAATGAGAAAGAAACAAACGCATAGGGGAATCAGTATTAATATGGGTCTAAGTATTTAAATATTTTTTTCTGTGACGTGGTCAGTAAATGACTTTTTTGTTAAATAGACTAGGGTTATTTATATGATTTAGGATGTTAAATTTTTCTAAAAGACAAGTTACATATCTCTTTTTTTTCATTATGAGATTTGGTTTTAGCGACAATATTTCAGGTAATAAGTGGGTTCTTGTTTTAATTGCCAATAATATATAAATAAAGCAGTGCTTTTGCTGTATTTACTATTGTTTAAAGACAACATATGGTTATTGAAATGATATTTCCACTTATTTGCTATGGATGCAAGCTCTATAAATAATGCTTTTGGATATACACTGGCCATTTAATATGCAGGTCGTATATTTTCGGCAATTGTCAAAAATAAAATGTATGTATATATATATATATATATATATATATATATATTTGTGTGTGTTCTTTATAACAATCTGTGTAAGTTTTTATTAGATCTGTAAAAGTACACTTGTTAGAGAATAATTTTACATTTTTACCCATATCTTATTTCAATTATAGTAATTACACTGTAAAAATATAAATTTCCATTTAATATCACTTAAAATCACTGTTGCATAGTTTTTGTTCCCTGAAGGCCTTTACCCCTTCGAATCTTTCCAAAACATCCCTACTTCCATGCAAATGTATATGCTGAACTCAAATCGATAATTGTTTATTGAAAAAAACCTTTTTTTCATGTTATCGAGCAGAAAAATATGGAACTTCTTGTCGCTGTTTATCTCACCTCCTAACCACGGTTCAAAAATGTTATGACTGACTTCACACGTAGTTTTCCGATTTTTCGGCCTTTTTACTTTCTTTTAGCGATTAATACGTGGAAAATGAGTTCCAAAACAGAACAAATTGCAGAGTAATTGCTGAAAAGGGAGTAAATAGAATGAATTCAGTATCCTACACCTCAAGTCGTTCAGCGGTGAATCAGATATGAAAACAGTGGTAAGGGGTGAGATATCATCCAATTTATTTCTGGTCAATAACATCAAAAAAAAAAGGTACATTTCTTCAATAAACAATTATCGATTTGAGTTCAGCATATACATTTGCATGGAATTAAGGATGTTTTGGAAAGATTTTAATCGGTAAAGACCTTCAGGGAACAATACAAAAATTTACCGTATTTACTTGGTAACAATAATTATTACTTCCTGAGAATCTTCGACAACTTTCAAAAGTATATAAAATGACATTTAAAATTTATTCCTTGGTTTTATTCAAAATTGCTTATAAACAAAAAATTGCATATTCAAAGGTGCTTGCTTTAAATAACCTGAAGTAGAAAATGTCAGTAGTTATTGATCATTCCTATGCTATACTTTTCTCTTCATAATTCTCATATGTAAGGTCGTTGGTGGTTAAAAAATCCAAGTTTTAAATGGAACATTGGTCCATACAAGTGAAACCTGATCATTGGAGTTATTGTCAGATTTGGCAAACTTTCTCTGTTTTGACTTTTTTTTTTTTTTTTTTTTTTTTTTTTTAAAGTTAAAGTGAACAATTTGTTGTCAGTTCTACCTGGTTTTGCAGGTTGATATTAATGCTGTTCTTAATCATTTGTTTCACTTGATTCTTATAGCAACATAAATTAGGGTCTTTGGCCATTGCTAACTTCACTTTGAAAGATTTGTCTTCGGAGTTTGCTGCTGTCTATTGAAGGTTATGCTTGATGATGCTAGCTTCAATGGATGTTTATTTCATATATAGCTTAAAATGCCAATTGAAATCAAAGATGTGATTATCGCATTTCATAAATTATACTAGATTTTATCAGAATTTTCTTTTTTCTTTCTTGCTAAGACCTTTGAAAAATTAAACAATTTTGGACAAAATGAAAATTAGAAATTTTTATAGCAATATATAAACTCTGTAAGTAGAAAGGAGTGGAAATGAAAATTAAAGGAAAACAAATCTTGACTGAAGATGTTGGTATTTGTCTCTAATTTTGGAGTAGAATTTTTTTTTTTTTTTTCTCAATCCTATCACCCCGAGCAAGGCGGTAATGCCACTGATGTGCAGGGGGCTACACAAGAGTGAAAAGATTTGGAAAAGAGAAAGCCGGAAACCACATCCTAAACAGGGAATAAGGGATGAGCCTCTACACCTGTACAATAAACGTGGGTGGAACCAGGCGATAGTTTAGTCTATCTACTCCAATTGAAAAAAAGAAAAGAAAAAGTAGGGGTGTTGAGTTAACTAAGTTTTAACTTAGTTAAAGTCCAGTAAATAAATTTCTTTGAAAAAAAAAAAAAAATACAAGACAAAAAAGCACTCGTTCAAATAACTATGAAACTTAAAATTAGCCACAACAAAAAATTAAAATGAAATCAAAGCAAAATCATGACTTACTATTATTCATTTGACTGCATGTACATATTCCTGCATGTACATATTCCTGCATACTCTGAACACGGTTATAGATTTTCTGTAAAGTGTTAAATTTCAAATATAAATTCATATAATTCACCTATTTTCTGTATAATCTTGTCAAAAATAACTAGGACATTTTCTCTTAGAAATATTTCTATGTAGTTTTTAATACATCAGACAATTTTTCATATAAAATGTTTCTCATATTTTTGTTAGAAGAAAAACATTTCAAATAATAATACACATTGCTATTCACTGTCTTGCAGGCTGAACAGCAGCATGGAAATGCACAGGAGAAGTTGCTGACTTTAGAGCAAAGCCTGACAGATCAAACAAATGAATTACAAAGGGTAAGTTTTTATATAAGTACTATCTTAATTTGTAGCAAATTAGTACTTTTATAGGCAGGATACTATTTAACGATTTTTATAAACTCTTACAAAACAAGTGAATATGTAAAGAAAGAATACTCACCCCCCCCAAAAAAAAGCTTTCAATTCAAACAAATTTTTATTTCTTATAAGTCTCAATTTAGAGTTGTGTATGTAAACTGTATGATGGATAAATTGTTGCCATTTTATATTTTTAATTTTAAGCATTGTTTGTTTTTTATTTTGTCAACTGCACAGTATAGTAGGGTCAGTTGGGCAGTGTCTGTAATGCACTGGAAGTTCCAATATAAACCTTTTGGAGTGTTTAGGTGCCAATCTGAGAACAGTACAGAGGATTTGGAAAAAGTTGGGCAAGTCTAATGGTGATTATGAAAGCACAGCACCTCAGAAAACTCACTTTGATCATTCTGATACAAAAAGAACTTTTGAATTTGTTGTTGAGGATCTCCCTCAGCACTAAAGCCTACATTAAGTAACTTGAGGGAGTACTGTCCTGGGTCAAGAGGATAGCTGTTGGAAGACGCTGTGTCTAGTAACAGGACTCTGCCCCACAAGCAGGAAACACCAGTCATGGTTATCAGACAATTTCTGCAACCACATCACCCGTTAAATCGGGCCACCTAACTCTCTAGACTGCAAACCCTTGATTATTATGTGTGGGTACAGTTGAGCGAGAGACCTACAGAAATCTTTGTAATACCAAAAACAGAATGAAGGCAAAATTATGGTAGTATTCACCAACTTAAGCAACAAGACTGTGCAGAAGAGTTGCAGGAAATTCTGAAGTCATTTGGAACCTGTGGTTGGAGCCAGTGTTGATTTTATTGAATAAATATATATTAAAATGAGATGTCAGTGTTATTTTTAGCTTTGTGTAATTTAGACGACAATTTATCCATCGCATCAGGATCAGATATTACTTTGAGATTTTTATTTTAAGATACTTTGAAAATTACATTTCATGAAAATAAGTTTTTTTCTTTTTCTTTTTTTCAAGGCACGCCAACGTGAAAAAATGAATGAAGACCACAATGCACGTCTTTCTGCCACTGTAGACAAACTATTAACTGAATCAAGTGAACGTTTACAGCTTCATTTGAAAGAACGTATGCAAGCACTTGAAGAGAAAAATCAACTAACTCAAGAGCTAGAGCGTACCAGAAAATCACTTGATGAAACACAAAGTGAAAAAGTAAGCATTATATTACTCTCCCTAATAACTGCCATTGGATAAATGAATCTTTATTAATGGTGAAGTAGTGGGATTTTGATTTCTTTAATTAATTAAAACATGCTTATAAATTCTAGGGAAAAAATGTGTGCGTGTGTGTGTGTGTGAGCAATTTTTATTGCTGTGACAAACACATACACACGTTTTAAAAGGTTCAAATTTTCTGGCACCTGAAGAATGCCGAAACGTCATGTTATTCATATCCTTTTATTTTTATTAAGAATTTTTTTTTTTTTTTTTTTTTTTTAAACAGATTTTTGACTTCCAGAAAACATGTCAATATTAATTATTTTTTTCTTTTGGCTGAAAATTTGGATTGAATTGTACATTGAAATAAACTAGCATAGTTGTTTACTGGTAGAGAAATCTGATCTAAACAGTAGTGAGGCTGTTATAATTGGGTCATCAGAAAACAATGGAGGTAAATGAAATAATAATTTTTAATAAAGAGGATTTTGGAGTAGATTGAACATTGAAATGCATTTCTTCACCAGCGGTGAAAATATAATCTAGGTATAAGATATGCCCGTTTAATTTGGAGTCATCGGTGAACTGTGGAAATGAACAAAAATAAATTTTTGCAAGTGGAATTGAAATAGCGCTTAGTAAGCAAAAGACCTTTGGAGGTCACATGATTTTTGGCCGTAGCAACAAACACTCGTGATCACTTGTGTTAAGCATGTGAATGACCTCTATATAAGCATGTCGTATGTAAGATAGGGATCCCCCCCACCTCACTGAAGCACAGATGAGTTAGAAACAAGGACTTTGAGAAATATTATCGCTACAGCATTCACATTGAAAAACCACTGAGTATATGAAACTTAACATTCGTCACTAGCACGACAACAATCCATTCCACACCTTGGCAAGACACGTGGTCCCAGAGTTTTATTTGAGAAGAATTGACTCTGTCAAAAAAGTCTGGAGAACATTGTTGAAAAGTTATATATATCTTTTGAGATGATTTACAAACACTCACACTCACACACACACACTCTCACACACACACACACACACACACACACACACACTCTCTCTCTCATATCCCATGTGTGAGTTGTTATGCTAAAGATTTTTTACTTTCTGTAACCTTTTTCTTTTTCTATTCTTTCCTTGTATATAAAAAAACATTAACAGTGTAACCATCAAACAGTTGTTTGTTTGGCTTTCTACCAACAATTTCTTTTTGCTATATTCTAAATGTTTAACACCGGCTCCCCCACCCAGCCATGTCTACATCTTCAGCTGACCGTGGACGAACAATACGTCTGCTTTCTGGATCCAATAATCACAACATGGGCAGTAAGCAGATTGAAACCAGTTAGTCGGTTGACTGATCTGCGAGTGCTCAGGGATCTATGGCTAACCCCTGAGACACCTCAACCGGAAGAGGAAGATGCCGAAGGTTGAGGGGCCGGGGTGGAAGAGTTAGGTCTGGTGCACATTGACCCGTGGGAATAGCTCGAGAGGCCAATGTGTTAAAGGTGGTGCCGTTGTGATCAGGATTTGACTCGTGGGAGCCAGTGTTAAATTGCTACCAGGTTGTACCTTTTTATATGCTGTGTCCCTTCAGGATGTAGGCAGTCATAGCTCTCCACAATTTCTTGTCATTTATAACTCTTCATAACATTTGTCTTATTCTTCCAACTCCCTTTTATGCTATCCAACTAAACAAGCTTATTGGGTAGGTCACTCATCATCTACCCTAAGGAAAATGAGAAATGTAACGTTTATATTGGAATTTTGGCGGGAATTTGGAAGCAAAGGCTTTATACACACAGGCACTCCTTCACTAACCCTAATTTATCAAACAGCCTTTTCCCGAAAATACTGGGAATTGAAAGAAAATGACCTAAATCCACAGATAAAGTGGAAGCTGATAGGCAAGGCAAACACTCCTTAATAGCTTAAGGGATAGATTACATCTATGTTTTAACAAAAAAAAATTAAGATTTTGAAATTTCAATATCAGAATGTATTTCTGAATAAACGTAGAGAAATCATTAGTATGTGTCGTCACAGGAGTAAATTTAAATTGCAATAATTCTTATTCTTCTCATTCTTCCATTTAGTCACAATAGAATTTTTAAAAATTTGGCTAAACAGTAACCTTTTCCCTCCTACCTACCACTACTAACCCAATGGTCAGGCCTCATGCTACCATAAGAGTAATTACTACTAAGATTCCTCTAGCTTCTAGTTTATAACCGACAGCATTCCCCCACCCCTTCCTTTACTAGCCCCTCCTCCCTTCCGCATTAAAATTTTTCCTCATTCTTTGATTAAATGAGGTTGACAATGCATTCCATTTAACTGACATGTTGAAAATGGCTATTTCCCCTCTAAATTTTATCTGAATTTACAGATATCATAGTTTTGAGGATGTTTTCAGTTAAATTTTTGCAAGACACAAGTTAAACACTATGGCATTTATCCTTCTGTGAAGCCTTTTCACATTTTTAAGGCCATATCACATTGAAACCCTTTTTAAATTTGGTGTCAAACCTGGTCAGTATCTAGGTGTGTGATCACTTGAGTATATCAGGTGTTGTAAGCTTGAATGTGTTGATGGTGTAATGAATAATGGCTCTGGATTGGAAAATGGAGAGCAGAGTACCAATTCTAGTTGGTTCATTATGTTCACTTATGCAAATATCCTTATGAAAGGTATGATTCCACCTTCTACCCTTAGTTATGGGTTAAATCGTAGAACTTGTATCAGTAAATCATTATCTTAGAATCTAAAAAAAAATGATAAATATTAGTGTTCTGGATTAAATAACTTGAAAAGGATTGATAAGCTGTAAAACAACTCAGTCAGTCATTGCCAAAAGGAGAATTGATATTAGATAGCAGTTCAGAATTCTGTTTCTAACAAAATTCTTCTAAAACCTTTAGCTTGGAGTGTACCAGCATTATATTTAAATGTACATAAGTTTCAAACTATAACAATAACATTTCATGAAATGTCTCCAAAAGTTCATTAATATCTCTTTATGAATGCAATATAATTTTCAAAAAATAACTAATTGATACAATTTTTTTTTTTTTGTTTTTGTTTTAATACCACAAGAAATGATTTGTTCTCTTTAGTCTGTCAGTATACAACTTCGTGTGCACATTTTATTGCTTTGTAAAGTCACATGATCAAAATCTTGAGAAATGATCTTATTTTCTTACATATTACAAAACAAAAATGTCAAATTTGATCAGAGAAATTTTAAAAAATCACTTGCAATTTATTTCTAAGTGTATTAAAAAGGTTATAAATTGTTAATATTCTTTAAGTTTCCATATCGTGTAATAAGATCTATTTGTGCTAACAAATTAATTTCTCATTTACATTTTATGATTTTATCTAAAATGATAATTTCACGATTGTTGAGTACAATGGGTTGATTGTAATTTTGTTTGAATTTTATGGAACTTAGAATCTTCAACTCTGTCTTGTGTTATTTAATAATTAAAAAAAATCGCTTGTGAAAGTGATTTCAAAATAAGCAGGATTTAATGAATTAGTCTGATTTAATTTTTATTATTTATTATGCAGTTCATAAATGTAAGTTTTTTTTCTTTTTATTTTCAGGAAAGAATCTATGAAGATTTGTCCAGAGCTAAAAAAGAGCTAGAAGTCATGAGAGTTCAACTTGATCAACTCTCAAGGTAAATCCTCCTATTTATAATAAGTGTGTGTGTGTGTGTGTGTGTGTGTGTGTGTGTGTGTGTGTGTACTTGTGTCGCACTCATGGAGAGAGAGACAATAGCAAGGCTGCTTTGGTTCAGTTCATTCTCTTTACTACCAGTTATGAAGGCTCTTGCCGCATGTTTGCTCTTTAGCAGTGTCTTGTTATTCAATTTTTTTGCAATAATTATGTCATCGAGTAATAAAGAATAATATAGATATATATCCTCTCTATTATAATATAGACAGTTGTGTATTTATGTGTGTGTGTGTATGTATATATATATATATATATATATATATATATATATTCAGAATATGTTAACTCTATCACTGATATTGAGCACTTTCCAATAAGTACCACGCATATATATATATATATATATATAAAAATATTTTGCAATCATTTTTGATGCCACTGTACACTTTTCTATTAATAAAGACAATGTAATATTTTTCCTTTTGGGTGATCTTGACACCAGAAATATTTTTAAATCATCAGTTACTTGGATTTTTTTTTTTTTTAAGGGTGGGGAGGGGGCTCTTGTTAATCTTATGAAAAGACTCTCTGTTATTTAATGTGTTCATTTTTGCATTTTGACCAGGAGATTTGTGCTTTTTCATTTTTTAGACTTTTATTTATTTATATTTGGTAATTCTTATTTGTAAAGTAATGGCAACCTACCAAGGGAAAATCTGCCTGGACAGTCATGTTTCTTTCAATACATGATCCCCTAAGCCTGTATCACATACGGCACTTAACTGATTGAAATTTTAACAATTGGAAGATATACATTTGCTAAATCTTTTTTTCATTTTCATCTTTTTTTCTTTTTTCATTTTCATCTTTTTTCATTTTCATCTTTTTTCATTTCATCTTTTTTCATTTTCATCTTTTTTCATTTTCATCTTTTTTCATTTTCATCTTTTTTCATTTTCATCTTTTTTCATTTTCATCTTTTTTCATTTTCATCTTTTTTTCATTTTCATCTTTTTTCATTTTCATCTTTTTCATTTTCATCTTTTTCATTTTCATCTTTTTCATTTTCATCTTTTTCATTTTCATCTTTTTTCATTTTCATCTTTTTCATTTTCATCTTTTTCATTTTCATCTTTTTCATTTTCATCTTTTTTCATTTTCATCTTTTTCATTTTCATCTTTTTCATTTTCATCTTTTTCATTTTCATCTTTTTCATTTTCATCTTTTTCATTTTCATCTTTTTCATTTTCATCTTTTTTCATTTTCATCTTTTTCATTTTCATCTTTTTCATTTTCATCTTTTTTCATTTTCATCTTTTTCATTTTCATCTTTTTCATTTTCATCTTTTTTCATTTTCATCTTTTTCATTTTCATCTTTTTCATTTTCATCTTTTTTCATTTTCATCTTTTTCATTTTCATCTTTTTCATTTTCATCTTTTTCATTTTTTTCATTTTCATCTTTTTCATTTTCATCTTTTTCATTTTCATCTTTTTCATTTTCATCTTTTTCATCTTTTTCATCTTTTTCATTTTCATCTTTTTCATTTTCATCTTTTTCATTTTCACATACACAAAATAAAAATATTAAGTTTTTTTGAATTTTTGTATAAAGTAAATTTTTTTATTTTTTTTTTTTATTTTTTTTTTTTAATATGCAAAGGAAATTTCAAGTTTTTTTTTTTTTTTTTTCCAGGGCAGCCATTGGCAGTCAGTATACTCCAATGCCCCCAAATGTTGTGATTCAGGGAACTGGTGAAGACACTGTCTCTCGGAGACCACAACGTGGTAGAGAACAAGCTCTTGTTGATGATCCTTCAAAGGTAAATGCAAAAAATTCTTAAATTCTTTCTCTCTCTTCTCACTCACAGAAATCATTATTTTGGTGAACATTGCATTTATTTTGTTCCTTTTTCACAATGCTTTAATAGTCATTTGATGTCACTTCCCATTTGTTCACTTTATTCTGATCCTCTTATAACTAAACTCATTGAGTTACTAAGTAATTCTTGAAGGATAGGTGAGCATTAAAGCTGGGTTAGATATCAGCTGAATTAATTTAGATATTGAAAGACTTTGCAGTTTTGAATATTGCTTTTAAGGTGAATTTGTTGCTTTGTTTTTATTGCTTTTGTCTAATTCTAAAATATATGAACCAATTAGCAAGTGACAATTATGTGTTAAATAATTGCAATAGGATGCTAAAATGTTCTCTGCTTGACCCACTTCCTAAAATAATTATTTCAATGATTAAACATCAGGATATTGATTTTGGGGAAATGGGTTGGGCAAATAACTTTCTAATATCCTCTTTTTTTATCAGCATTGCAGGGTAAGTTCTGCTCATAATTGTGTAAACAAATGATATATTAATGAGTTAGAAGTTATATAAAGAGTAGATGGAATAATTGGTCAATGTAAGTAGAAGGGAGGAAAAGTGTGTGTTAGAAAACTTTGTCACTTAGTAGATTGTTGTGTACTTGGACAGCAATCCCTCTTTTATACAAGTTTCATTAAAGATGACTGACAAGGGACTGCGATTTAAGTTTTCACATTTGTATAAATGATTTCTTTTCTGGCCAGTGTATTTGTGTGTTAGAAAATAAATTTCTGCAACATGCATGTATTGAGGAAAGAGGACTTGGAGAATCTGTTTACAGAATGGATGGAGAGACGAGGAGAAGCAATACTTGATGGACTTGAGCAGATGAATGGTGTTGAGTGAAATAAGAGCTATAAGTGAGAGGCTATGATTAAATGGCCTGAAGAGACACTGCACATAAAGGAGACGAGGAAAATTATGTACTCATCCATATACAAAAAGAGTTAAAAATAATGGAAACATTTAATTAAAAAAAAAAAATCGGCTCTTAATATCAATTATGGACATGGCCACAACATGCTGACTGTGTTCAGAAATTAAAATCATTTCCATATATTTGGGTGGGTGGACAAAAAAAAACACGTATTCATTTAATCAAAAATCATCCTTGATAATGATTTGAAAAAAGAAAATTCACATTAATAATGATAGAACCATTTTAATGAACAAATTGTAATTAGGCATGCACTCCCAAAAGACATTATTTCTGGGATTAACTGATATTATCAATACATTAAATTTAACACATTTTTTTTTTTTTTTTTACAAGGATTTTATCAAACTAATGTTTTTGTTGATAGGATTGTATAGGAGAAGGTGATATGAAAACACAAATGTCAGTTATGATTATATACTGACAGGAAACATTGAAGATGTCAGAACGCTGAAATTTAGATTTTTTTTTTTTTCTTTTTTATTGTGGACTATTGTCCAAATGTAAATAGTATAAATAATTCCTCATCTTATAAATTCAAACAAATTATTATTTTTTTTATTTCTCTTAAACCAACACCCTTTCATGGAATAAAAAATTCAATGTTTAATTCTAGCTTAATGTTTTGACATCAATTTTAATCTTTCCTGAAATATTTGAAGTGTTTCCCTTTGACAAGTAGGTTTAATATCATTCAAACTGCATATGAGTTGTTTTTTTTGTTTTTTTTCCTTTCAGGTCAATACACTGAATGAGCAGGAATGGGAGAAAATACAGCAAGCCCATGTGTTGGCTAATGTACAACAAGCATTTGATACAAGTGATACCGAAGGAGCTGATGAAACAGAATCTCTGTATGGACCTGTGGATTTACTCTCCCCTTCAGGTCATACAGATGCCCAGACATTGGCCCTTATGATACAAGAACAGTTAGATGCAATCAACAATGAAATTAGGTAATCTTAATTTTTCATCTTTATCCATTTTAAAGATGTTCATCATGAATTGGTAGAAATTTGTACATTTCCATTATAGCATTCAATTTCTTTCCTAAAATAATACACTAACTGTATGCGTGTAATATATATATATATATATAAGTATATGTCTTGTCATTTTGTTTTATGCTTAAATAATAAATTAAATTTTATTCTTTCAGGTTAATACAAGAAGAAAAAGAGAGCACTGAACAGCGAGCTGAAGAATTGGAGAGCAGGGTAGGGAGTGGAAGTCTTGATGCAATAGCCAACAGATGGCGCTCAGGTTATGAGCGATCGTCTCCACCATTGAGTGGGCGGTCAACGCCAACTCCAAGATCATATCAGTCCAGAGATTATCTCCAAAAATATCATACAGTAAGTCTGGATAGGCCAGACCTAGAGAGAAACCACATTACCACTTTGTTTTCTCTTTTTTTTTTTTTTTTAATGTCAAAATATTTCTTCTGAAGCTTTTTTTAGTTTGATTTTATTCCCTAGTTCAATGTGAACATGTTCTTGGTGCTACTTTGGCTTTGATTTGATATACAAGAAATTAATTAGAAAAAAAACCCTAAAATTTTTGTTTTGGATAAACATAATTAAGAGGCAGGAAAAATGCAAATATTTTCATTTTTAAAGCCTCTGCATATGGTGACTATGTATAATCCTCCCACCTCCAATTATTAGAACCAAATTTAACAATATGGGTAAAATACTAAATTGCTTGCTAAAATAAACTTACCTCTGGCATTTGTTTCTTTAATTTTCCCAACTGGGAGCAACATGTATCCATATAGCTGCAGTGGAAAATCACTTTAACAAAAATCATTACTGAATTTCTTGAAATTAGTACATTTTCAGAGTCTAAATCTCTTAATACACAAGTGTCCTTGAATTTAATGATGATCATTTATTTTTTTCTTATGCACATTTATAAATTTGATGTATACACTCCTCACTCAGTATTATGGACCTCTATTTAATAGACATTAGAAGCAATGGACAAAATCTGGAGCAGCCAACTCTGTTTATAAGTCTTGCATACTACATATGAAGTTGTGGCAACACTTGATACAAACAACTGCTTTGTAAGCTGACTGCTAGTTCCCAGGTTCTTGCTTTGTTCACATCACAGTAACCATGAGTGTTGCTTATTGCTCCTTATAAAGAATAGGCAAATTTCAGAAAAAGGTAAATATCAGTTTGATATTTATCTCCCTAATGGCCTTAAGGCACAAATTTATCTTTCTGATTATCTTTTAGTGATCTAGGAGTCATAATGGTTAATGTATAGTTGAATTTAGCATGAATTAATTCAAGAAAAGAATAACTTAACAATGATTCAAGATTTTTGAGATGTTTTTAACATTTTGTATCTTGTACTTTATATATATATATATATATATAGAGAGAGAGAGAGATATTATTTAATTACTTAGTTTTTGGTCATAATAAAATTAGACCAGTGCACATTTGTATTAAAGTGTTCAATACAATTGTAGAACTTTTGAATATTTTCCATTTGTAAACGAGTTATTACGCGACCTAGGTTTCTACCATGGGTGTTGTTTTCAGGTGATTTTCTATAACTGATTTTACCTTTTATTTTAAGAATGCTCACGTAACAGTTTTTTTTTTTTTTTTTTTTCAATGCCCACATGGCAGGGAATTTTTGAATATGCAATTTTTAAAATTACAAGAAATTATAACGTTTTCATCCATGGTTGTATGAACGTAAGATATTTTTAGTATGGTTACATTTAGTCATAATTTCTGTTCTTTCATTCAATAGTTAGTTTTTGTTTGGGAATAGCATAATCTCTAACTTTTCTTCCTATATAGTCTGGCCATGTCTTTTAATTTGTATTGGAAATAGGTAATTGTGTTACTATACTTTGATTAATGTCATATATGATGATAATGTGTAGGAAAACTAGTAAATTCTTGCAATGAAGAAAAATAAATGTACAGAACGGTCAAAGCATCAATAACTTGTTCCTTGCTTGGTGCGCATATCCATTTTTTTTCTTTTCTTTTTCACTGTTACCATTCTTGTGAACAAATGTTTGATTTTTTTCTTCTTTGTGGTAAATGTGGTATGCTCTCTTCATTTTCAGTTTAGCTTGATATATGCCAAAATTGGTTCAGTTTCATTATCGTTCCCACCTTCCCCTATCCTTATTTATCTGTTGTTGGCACTGCTAAAGTTTTTCTTTCTTTTTTTTGTTTTTGTTTTTCCTAAACCAAGCTTCACAATGATTTATTCAATATTTTCTCAAAGTGGATTCATTTTCAACATGGATGTTCTTTAAATTCAATTTTAAGTTATTGTATAAAAAGTACTGCTCTGTTAACATTAATATATTCACATGCAAGGATTTTTTTTTTAATTCTTGACTAAGTGATATCTTAATTATTACTATTAAAGCTATAATTCCTTGCTTATTTTAGAAAACTATTATGTCTTTGAAAATTATCCCTAAGAAACCTAAAAAATAATCAAAATTGATAGATTTACCCTATGGCAGCCATTTTAATTAATTCTATAAAAATATTTTAACCCTTTTAAAGGAGTCCTTTAGTAACCTTCCAAAGTATATCATAAACAATGTTACTTATGAAGTTTGGAAGTGATATTTCATATAATGCATTGCTGGATGATTACACAAGGAGAAGAATTGATAACAGTTGAAGAATCTTTAAATTCTACAAAAAATCTGGATAAAACTTTTTTCTTTTTAAAACAAACATTGTTTTGGAATTAAAATTAACATATTATAATCATTCATAGTTCCACTTGTTTTCCCAATTTGACAATTCTAATTTTCAATATTAGGAAAATTATAAGAGAACTTATTGAAAATGTTGTATGGCTTGTTTAAATATATTTTGTTCTAATGCATGTTCATTATATATAATTTTGTATTTTTTTATTTTTACTTTCTTTTTGTTTTTTGATTTAAATTCGTTTGGAATGTAGATATACTGGAAATATGATTTAACCTTTCAGTTAAGAGTAACACTTATTCATTGATAAACACTTTAAATGTTTGGTTGCCTTTGCAGCATGAATTTTCTCTTATCCTGCATGCCTCTGCACTCTAGCACTAAGCAATTATAGCTTATGTTGCTTCAAATGTTTTTCTACCTATTTTTGTATGGAAAAAAAGTTTATCACTTCAGTGTACTGTCTGTGAAAGAATGATAAATTTAAAAAAATATATACTTAATCTTTTGAAAATTTTTATCTCAAACTTTACTGAGGTTTTTAGGAATCTTATTTAATTGAAAAATTCAGAATTCTCTGAGATACACATGCACAATTTATTTATATATATATATATATATATGAATTTGGAAAATTTTATATTTGATGTCGCTCAGGGAATTTTTATGTTCACTTTCAGTATAATTTTGAATTATTCTGTAGTACTTTTTTTTTTAATTAATCATAGTTGCATGGTTTTTTGAGGTGCGATGTGATCTAACAAACAGTTCAAAAGCTATTAACCATGCCCTGGGAAAGGTGTCAATTTAATTTACCTTTTAATAGCCAAATATTTTGTGAAAAATATCTTTGTCCCTAACGGCTGCAATGATTGATGTGTGGCATGTAATTTCACGAAATACCAAGATCTGAACTGAACTTGATGTCAATAGCAAACCTTTTGTACACAGAAGTTTTGTAGTAGCTCCAATGGGTACTGGCCACACTATGAGCTACCAATTTAGTACGTAGCCCCTTGCACATCAGTGGTGTTACCGCCTTGCTCGTGTTGATACAATTAAAAAAGACTTTGCAAGTGTTATATCAAGGCATCAGGAAAAACGACTTGGAAGATGACCTCATGCCCATCAAATGCAGGTTTGTGCCTTACAGGATGTGCACACCTAAAAAGGAGGTCCATGGTTGAGAATCATTAAAGACGCACTCTCATGAGGATCTTGACAAAGTCCAGAATTGAATAAACAATCTTAATCTTGTATTTATCATCTTCATGATAACGTCATAGATGTTGGAAAGTGGATGAATGAATGCTTGTTCAACACACTCTCATTGCTACCTTAAATTTCTAGAAAATAGTAACAAAAGCAACTACATTCATTATCACTTTTTTTTTTTTTTTTTTTTTAATTTAAACTCTACTTCCTTATGAATTAAAAGGACTATAAAAATGATAGTTGTTTAGGTATGCTTACAAACTTTAAATATTAAGACAAATGTATTTTAATGTCAGGTCAGAAATAATGTGGGTGGACAATTAATTCAAAGCTATATTGGTCAGTACTATCCTTGCTGGAATTACTTTTTATCAAAGTAGAATTCATTGTTGGATTGCCATTGCAAATGTACTTTAACAGAGCATTGTAGTATTCTTTGCTTTCCTCATCTTTGAGAAGTTGAACTTGCATTATGGCTATCAATGCCTAGAAGATTATCATTTTGTTAGTTAATGAAGAAACACTGTCATTTCTTGGTAGAGGAGAAATGAAACTTTTTTTCACTGCCTCATTTGGTCAGTCAGTTAAGTGCCATACGTGAAATATGCTTGGGCGATCATGTCTCGAAGGATACATGACTGACTGGGCAGAAGATTATCCTGCAGTAGGTTGCCATTGCTTTCTGCGGTAGACTGGTTGCCAGCCATCTGTCCTATTATTTAACCCATAACTGGAAGGAATAGATGGATTAATACATTTCCCAAGGGTATTTGTGCGTAAGTGAATGCAATGAATTCAACTGGAATTTAAACTCGGCTCCCCGATTTCGCGTTCCGAGCCAATATCCACTGGACCACAACGCACATCCGCCTCATTTGGTATCTTGCTGAAAGTTATGATCCTACTCATTAACAGTTAAATTAATAAATTTGAAAGGATCCCTCTCCAAATATAACCAACAGTTTAAATACTGGAATATGGATCACTTGTCAGAATTTTCTGTATTTCTGCTGAGAGGAAGTAGACAATTTTACAAACCTTACTGGAAATGACAAATTCTTTGAAAGAACCAATAACATTTATCCAATTCCTCACAAGGATAGATTTGATAGTTTAAAATGGGATGCATACATTTAAGCCTGCAGAGAGGACTGATCATATGTCTGGAGGCAATTCCTTCACTGGAATTAAACTTCTTGAACCTGCTCCCTGTCATAAGCCATTTTGACTCAGTATTTTTTTTTTGTCTTTTGAATTGGTGGCTTTTCTTTCTTTTTGTTATAATTTTCTGGTTAGTCAATGCAAATCCAAATTTCTTTTGGGTTTTTGATGACAAAACTTTCAATATTGAAAGAAACTGAAATAATTTTTGACAAATGTTAGCAATTTGCTTTCTTTTTAGTGGTCAGGATAAATAAAAATATAGATTTTGTAGAATCTAAAAATGAAATACTTGAGTGCTAACATGCTTCATAGTTGGAATAATTTTATTTTATTTTTTTTTTAACATCAAGATATTTGAAAAATTTAAGTATTAGAATTTAATTCTTTAAAATCCCTGCAGAGTTAAACCTGCTCAAATGGTTGTAATGAAAGCTGTAATGAATTTTTAAGTTAGCAAATGAAATTTTATAAAAAATGAAGAAAAGAAAAAGAAATTTTTCAAAAGTGGCAAAATAAGTATATTTTGCAAGAGAAGGCAAAATTAGATTTTACAGGTTTTCTGTTTTGGTCATTGGGAGTGTGTTCAAGAAGTAGACAAAATACTTTGAGATAAACAGTGAATGAGTTTCTAACAAACAGAAAAATGTTGATAGTGATCAGAGACTGTCAGGAGAGGTAATTGAACCTTATCAAAATGTATAATATAAATAGACAAAAATTACATAAAGATAAAAAAAATGTTATGATCAATTACCATGCTTGCATTTGCTTCCGTTATACACTAGCAGATTAGGTGATAAGTTTTTGGGTGCATGTGATGTGCTTTTCGTGAGGCACATCTTGTGAAATTTGATTGCATTTGCATTTTGTTCTTTTATTTCAGGCGCCTGCAGGTATGTCTGCAGCACATATGCACACCTACTCATCCTCTAGTCCACAGTTAGCTACTGGCACTGATTCTTCAACATCACAGGTAATTTTACTCTCCCCACTCACAAGACAAAAACAACCTCTAGCTTTTTTCCTTTCTTTCATCCTATGCAGCTCCCTTCACATTTTAAGCTTTTCAATATGTGTCATTTTTCTTGGTAATTTCCTCATGATTTTTTGCACTGTGGTACTTTTTTAAATTTTTTATTAAAGATGTTTGTATAGTTAGTGTCAGTCAGTCAGTAGAAATTGTGCATCTTTCCAGTGACCCTATTTTTTCTTTTTCTCCTTTTTATCTTTCTTTTCTCTTTTTCTCTTTTTTCTCTCTCTTTCTCTCTCTCTCTTTTTCTCTCTCTCTCTCTCTCTCTTTCTCTCTCTCTCCTCTCTCTCTCTCTCTCTCTCTCTCTCTCTCTCTCTCTCTCTCTCTCTCTCTCTCCTCCTCTCTCTCTCTCTCCTCTCTCTCTCTCTCTCTCTCTCTCTCTCTCTCTCTCTCTCTCTCTCTCTCTCTCTCTCTTCCTCTCTCTCCTCTCTCTCTCCTCTCTCTCTCTCTCTCTCTCTCTCTCTCTCTCTCTCTCTCTCTCTCTCTCTCTCTCTCTCTCTCTCTCTCTCCCTCTCTCTCTCTCTCTCTCTCTCTCTCTCTCTCTCTCTCTCTCTCTCTCTCTCTCTCTCTCTCTCTCTCTCTCTCTCTCTCTCTCTCTCTCTCTCTCTCTCTCTCTCTCTCTCTCTCCTCTCTCTCTCTCTCTCTCTCTCTCTCTCTCTCTCTCTCTCTCTCTCTCTCTCTCTCTCTCTCTCTCTCTCTCCTCTCTCTCTCTCTCTCTCTCTCTCTCTCTCTCTCTCTCTCTCTCTTTCCTCTCTCTGCTCTCTCTCTTTGCTCTCTCTTTGCTCTCTCTTTGCTCTCTCTTTGCTCTCTCTTTGCTCTCTCTTTCTTTAGTACTGAAGTTCATTTGTATTGAAGCAAAGTGATATCCATAGTTATCACCTCAGGTTGGAGCTTTATTTACATTTAGGTAGGGCATCACTTCTCCATTGTGCGAGGTGGATTGCTTCTCATCAGTGAGTCAGATGAGCTTTATTGAAACTCAACTTCCAATCAAATTGTTTTCTTTGCTCTAGCACAGTGTTTCTCAGCATTTTTAAGCAACATCACACTAAGAGCAAATGAAAATATCAAAGCACACAACATTTTTTAAACAGTATACATTTAATATTATCAAATAAAACCATAGACTTACACATACAAATATGAACTTGCTTTCTTTCAACTATTTGTGTAGCTTATTTAGCATGAAATCTATACCTGGTTTTTTTTCTATGATTGGTTAAATGTGCAATAAGTTAACCCTCATTTCTTCATTTGACAATATTTCGCAGCACACTGGTGTGGGGCAGTACTGTGGCTGAGAATAACTGCTCTCACACCTGTTGTAGTGATCAAAGCAGTAAATGTCTCTCAACTAATATTTGGCTAGCAAAGTGCTGGAAAGAGCTGATTACTTTCTAAGTTAATAAAAAAAAAAAAAGCCTTAACATTATCGTTTGTATTTAAAGTCCACCTAAATGGCTTTAAATATTGATTATATTTGTCGATATTGTATGTAGAGAGCATAAAAATCAGAATATCTTATCTTATTAAAAAAACTAAGTAAATGTCAATAAAATAACAGTAGTTGTAACTTGCTGATGTATTCAATAGAATCTAAACTTAGCTTAAAAATAGATTAAATATATTTTCATTCTTTAACATTTTTACAACATAAGCAGTTTACTTTGTCTCTTAAATATTTTATTACTGACATTTAAGTTGTTTAGTCTATACAGGTTTTTTTTACTGTTATTTTTTGTGGAAAACTGAGAACTAAGTTTTCTTTTGTTACTAATCAATATTTTTGCTCTATTTTATTGTTTGCATTGAGTCTGAATTTTATTTAATATCCATTCGGAAAAATAAGCACCTATTTTCAAAACCATTTCTCAATTAACCATTAGAACTTTTTTCGTCTGCTACTCTAAATAGGTACTAATGAGATAAATTGCATGATTATCTATTTAGTGTGGACACCTTGAAGTGTTTAAGCATTTTTCTAACAGTTTTGTATGGTTGACACCATTTGTTTGATGCTTGTTTCAATTTAGTCAAATTTTTGCACCTGCTAACCAATTTTTAAAACCTTTTTTTTTTTCGTCTTTTTTTCTAAAGATATTAATACAGAAGTATGTAAATTTAATAACAGTCACTTATTTTTCTTATTTACATTTCTAATTCTTGTATGAATTGGTCAGCAGACTTTACTTTTTTGATGCATAAAGTAATTTAAGAAAAAAGAAAAAAAAATTTAAAAAAAAATTTTTGTCTTTAAAAAAAATTTAAACGCATATTTAAAATAAACTCTTCTTGGATGCTATTTTGAACAGATAAAATAGTGCGTAAAATGGAGATGAGAAATTTTCAAAAAGCAGTCCTTGATATTTTATTACTTTCTCAAAGGTCCTTCAATAAATTTGCAAACAATTTAGAAATTTAAATTAGCTGTCTCAAAATTGGGTTACTGTAAATTCAGTCAAATCCTTCAAATATATTAAAAGATAAATGAATCATAATTGGTTGAAATTAAGGAATTGATTTTTGGATGTTTTACTTCATAAGCCTCATTTTCGTTATTACCCAACATAAATTTATTAATTTTAAAAATCGAAAAAAAATAATGAAATAAAAATTTTACTGAAAGTGATATTTTAAATTTAAATATTTTGAATGATCATAACTTCATTGCTAATCAGGCTACCAAGATAAATTTGGTACAAATGCTTTTTTTTTTTTTTTTTCTTCCTCATCTATGGATATGCTCCAATTGAGGATATTTACACACACACACACACACACACACACACACACACACACACACACACACGCACGCACCTCTCCCCATCTCTCTCTCTCTCTCTCTCTATATATATATATATATATATATATATATATATAGAGAGAGAGAGAGAGTTTAAAATGCCTAATATCAACATGTTTTGGTTTCTGTAGAAAGATTTACATCATATACTGCCCCTTCCCCCACATAAAAGTGATTATTACTTCAGTGCTTCTTGTAAAACTTAGTTTTTTTTTTTTTTTTTTTTTTCTTCGGCTTGTTTGTTCTTTTATACAATGCTGTAACTTTTAAGAGAAGACTGATTTGGTTGGTGACCATTTTCTGTTGCTATCTTGATCAATTAAGTCAAGGTTATCCACTTCATGGCAATACAACGGTTTACGCAAAAGTAAATAAAATAAGGAAGAATTTAAATAGTCCAAAGCTTGAAAAGCTTTCTTAAAATTACCTGGTTTCATTGAGAAAAGCATTAAGTAAAAATTGCTTTAAAATATCTTAAAAACTATAAGAAATACTATTTATTTGTAGTTTTAATTTCTAACATTTTTTTTTTAATGTTAGCCCAAGATTTTTTTTTTTCTTTAATTCTAATGACTGTTTCAAATAACTTTTGAACTCCAAATTTACTCAAAGATAATTCTGGGGGAAAATCACATGGTTTATACTGTATTAGCACATTCCAGCATATATCATTCCTTTTAAAACCTAAACTGAAAAAAAATTTACAGGATTACTTATTATTTACTTTATGCTTGGTTTATGACAATAATTCAGATTGCTCATTGTAATAAAGTTCAAGTACTCAGGAAAAATTAGTCAAAGCTTTTTTTCTAAAATATAAAAACTTGTTTTGTAACATTACAATTTCTAATATGAAAATTTTAAGTGTAAAGTAGAAAATATTTTGAATGTTATCAGTCATTTTTATCATAAATGATTTATAGTAAGAAATTTTTATATTCTTTATTGATGAGAAATTGCAGTTCATTGCCATCTCCTTTCTTGTGTAATCTTGTTTTTTTTTTTTTTTTTTTAATTACATCTTTCTTTGTTAGTAGTTTTGATATAGCACATTAAATTTATCTTATTTACATTCATAATATAAAGTGAATTATGGTTTTTGAAAATTCAGTTTTAAATATGCCTTTTTGTTTTATAACTTTATTCTTTGCAGATACACAAAGCTTGTACTTCAGTTATGCACATGTAACATTTAGATTATTATTTTTACGAAAATATGAAATTGCTGATTTTTATTCAACATTTACTGGATGTTGGTTAGTATGCTTGTAAAGCAGGAGTATGAAGTTTTCTTATTGGTGATTGCAAATGGAATCTGGTCCTCTTGATAGGAGAGAAGGCAATGTAGCATTTTCCTCTATCTTACCAACAATTTCAGTGAAATGGAAAAATTTGTTGAATGCAAAGTTGTCTTCCTACACACATGAAAATAGTCTCTTAAGTGGGAGGAAGACTACTATCAATTTCATGTGTCAACCATAAGGTTTGATGTTGTTTTGTGAATTTCTAAATTGAAAACTTTAGTGGATGAAATATCAGATCCATTCAACACTTAAAATTACACTTTCTTTATAGCAATGTCTCATCTTTAATAATTTGTTGGTTCATATCTATGCCCCCCCCCCTCTAGGCACATGTGATAAAAAAAAAAGCATTTGTGTTCATTTCATGCAAAACAGTTGGGTCCAATGCATTGAAATTTGCATTATTAACCAAGGGAATGAACATTACCTGCTGAATACCATTTTTAAATCGGATTTGTTTCATTGATGAATATTTCAGTTTAAATCTTTTTCTTTTTTTTTAAAACTATAAAAATCATTGTTTTTTGTCCAAACTGTCATGCTTTAGCCATTTTTGCCTTGTCTGTTTTTATGGATTTTCATTTGAAATGGACATCTCTCTCCCAAAATAATTATCATTTTTAAGATTTGGAATAATCTGAACTGTAAAATCTGTTTTGTTTTTTTTTTGTTTTTTTATTTATAGAAAATATTGAGGCTTAGAATGATCATGGCTGTTTGTTTTTTTTTTCTGATTGTGTGTGTGATGAATTTACTACTTCATATTTAACCACTTTTCATTCTAAACTAATAAAATATGTATGAAACATCAGATAGATATAAAAACAAAACTTTTAGCTGCTGCCAACTATTTCTAGTTGTAAAATGTTTCAGTCTTGGTTTTTCACTATAAATTTACCTAGATTGAAAACTTATTTTCAGTTTAAAAATACTTTAGTATATTATTGCAAAGACTATATCAGATTTGCACAAACTATAAATTTTATGAGTCAGTAGTGTGTGTGTGTGTGTGTGTGTGTAAATGATGCTAAAATATACCTTCCTCTGCTGTGCACTGATAGCTTAGAGGTAGAATCTCTGACTAATGTTAAATTGGTTGGGTTTCACGCCCAGCTGGAAGCAATCATATGTCTAGCCCTACTTATTTGCTGTGATAATGTGAAACGGGACTGTATATAGATGACATATATAATTATGAATGATGACTGAAAACCCACTTTCCAAAATTTGACTAAACATTTATTTTTTTCAAATCTGTTCTGAGCGGAGAAAACTTTCTTGCATTCTCTTGTATAGTGAAACATTTGATGTTTTATTTTCGAGAACCAATCTGTGTTTATGATCATAAACTGAACCTGGGTTTTTTTATTTGAAATAATAATAGAAATCAACCTTTTATTGGTTACAATACCATGTAACCTGAAGAAGGACAGAGAGTATATTGGACAAAGATATTACAAATGCATTTAAAAAAAAATTTGAATGTATAATTGTTTTATATTACACTTTTTATTTCTTTTTTATATGCAAACTTTGTTCTAAGTAATGTTTGTTTCTTACTTTTCTTCAGCCTGCTGTTCAGTATAGTCGTGACGATAGTGCAATCCCTGAAGAAGGACATCAAATCAAATGTGAATCTAGTCCACCAACACCACATTCTATTCGGTTGGAACGTGTAGCTGCTGCTTTAGCCCAAAGTGGTGATGAAAGGTAAGCAGTGCTTTATTAAAAAATTAAATTTTTGCTTTTTAACCATTCCTTCCAAACATCTCTAAGAATTTGAACTGAAGTTTCTTTTTATTATTATTATTATTATTATTATTATATTATAAAATTGGAATTTACCAATATTTGTTTATATTTCTGAGATATGGTAGTATTTACGCAATTTATGTTATTTGGACTACTGTCATCTTTGTTGTCATTTGTGCAATGTTTTGGCTGTTGTATGCTCCAGCCTTCTTCAGGTTCTAGAAAATTCGAACCGAACCCTTTATTACAATCACTGGGGTATAGTATTCTCAATGTGATGCCTCTTTTGGTAGTCATGAGTTATCTCCCCCTAACCAGACTTTCTAAGTTACTTGTTCATTACTGCTGTAGCCTGGTATTGAACTCACAACTCTCTGGGTCTAGTCACTGGAACTAATCAACGTCTATATCCATGTGACAAGAATAACTAAATTTCTGGGACTTATAAACCTAATGTTTAGTAACCTTTTTTTTTTCTTTTTTCTTTACATCAGAGTTCATATTGCAATTTTTGATGTTAATGGTTTTCTCTAGTATTTCTGGTATGAAGTTGAAATAAGTTTCCAGTGGTGTTCTGTATCTGTGTAAACTTAAGGAATCAGCGCATATACTAGGCTACAAAAATCTTCTAAGCCAACCAAGCATTGATGAATACAATATGGGAAGCAGTAATATGGAGTGCCAGAGAAAATTATTAGTGTCAAAAATTGCAATATGAGTTCTGGTTAAAAAAAAAAAAAACCATTACCATCAAAAATTGTTAAAAACTAGTTAAATTGTTAAAAAATTATTAAAAACTGGTTAAAAAAATGCTTACTGATCATTAGGTTTATAAGTCCCAGAAATTCAGTTGTTCTTGTCCTTAAGGACACATGACCCAGTGGATATAGATATTGGTTAGTTTCAGTGACTTGACTTAGTTGTGAGTTCAACACCAGGGTACAGCAGTGGTGAACAAGTACCTTAGAGTCCGGTTAGTTAGATAACTCATGACTACCAAAAGAGGCTTTACAAAGAATGAGAATGATATACCCCAGTGATTGTAATAAAATGTTTGGTTCAAAATTCCAAGCACCTGAAGAAGGCCAGTGTGTACAACAGTTGAAGCGTTGTACAAATGAGGACAATAGTCCAAATAATGTAAATAGTGGAATTTACCAAGTTTATTCATATTGTATAAAAAGTTGTTTCACTTGCTTTTTCTCTACTTAAATGTTTCTGATCCCTAAATGTGGCCAGTAGTTGTAAGAAAAATAATTTTGTAAAACATGATATAGCCACTTATGACTTCATTTAAGTGCTAACTTTTGTGGTCTTCATTAGCACTTATACATATCGTAGTTGATGTATTTGATAAATATATTTAAAAAGTTAATTGCTTATTTTGTGTCATTGTAATTTTTATATTATTGCCATTAATAACTGATCAGATTTTTTTTTTTTTAATAACTAAGTTTTTTATATAAAAAGTATATAGTAACTTTAGCAAAATAAATTCTTCAAATATACAGAGGTGATTGTTATGGGCAAACACAACTTTTTTAAAAACTGAAAATTTTTTTATCATACACGTTTTTCTCTATAATTATATCCTTAAATATTTTCAGGATTTCTTCTGAGATGACACACAAATTGAGGAGGTTAGTAAAAAAAAAAAAAGACATTTTTGCATTTATTTCACTGATTAAATTAAAATTTTGAAAGTTTTTTTGCATAAATCAGATACTTTTAGCTACTTGTTTTGTATCAACTAGCAGGGATACATGGCATTGCCTAGGATGAGCAAATAACTTCAAATATCAGAAAAAAATGTTTACTTACACAAAACAAAAAATTTCTTTTGCACTTAAAAAAATGTAGCTTTGACCAAAACAAAAAATGTTCTGCTGTACCAAACAAAAATGTCTCTTAGTTTGATTAGGCATTGCTATTAATCTTTAAAGAAGTAACCTACACTCTGGTTTCCTTTGCAGATAGTCTCATGTTTGAAAAATTTGGTTTGTTTATTTTGGGCTCAAGATGTGAGATCTGGCTTCAAATTCCATGTAGCATAATGTACAGTCTTCTCTGACATGTCACATTATCCACAACAGATTTATGGCCTCTTATGTCTTAAGGCCTCTTGTCAATATATAAAAGCAATTTTGAGATATGCTGCATTCATCCTATACAGTGAAGAAACAATTCAACCAATACAGTTCCTTTTGAAATGTTACATGTGCAGACTCTCAACTCCTGGGGTAGCATTTTCAAAATGGGTCACTGCTGATTCAACACTTCTGTTTTGACAAATATTTACTAAGAACAATAGAGATAACTTCTCAAAAAAATAAAACAGAGCAGTTGGGCTGGTCTTTGGTGGCATTAGATCTTTCTGCTAAGCATTTTCTGTTCAATTAGCTTGAGAATGAAAAGAGTTTCTATGTGCCATAAAGTTCTCAGTTGCGGGGTACCTCTTGTTAAGTAGAAAATCATAGGGCTTCCAGGCTGTCTTGTAATGTTCAATCTGATACAGAGTAACAGGTTGAAGAATGTCCTCGCTGAACCCTTGTTGATGGATTTGATACTGTTAAGTGTAACAAAAGAAAAAAAAAAAAAATGACTGACCAATCCTCAGTTAACTTACATCCAAATATTTAATTTATGATAAACACAAAATGATATGCATACAAAAATTACAATTTTTGCGTTCAAAACAGAAATGTAAAGTTTACTACTAGCAGGTGATGTGTTACGAAGGGGAAGGAAGGGTCAGTATCTTTACCCAGTTATCAAAGTAGTTTAAGTGCTATACTTTTTGGAAATCCTTAAATGTGTATATAAAGAATAATTTCCAGTATGGTCAATGAAAAACTCAAAAAAAAAATATTTACCCTTTTAGTTCCATGAGGTTCTCTTTCAGGTTTTAGTTGGGTGGCAACTTTTCTTAGAGATTTTTTCGGTTAGATATAAATCCTTGAATCAAAGCCGGAGTTGATAATGTCAGCAAATCCTTTAAACAACTAACTACTCCCTTCCCAAAACCTATTTTTATAGAGGCTAACACATAATTTGCATATTTCTAGAAGATTTCAAATTCTCTTGATTTTACTGGAATATTTGACAATCTTCCAAATTGTTCTATTCCTACTTTCTCTATTTAACAACTACTTCATGAATTAAAACTTTTTTTAATAACAAGTAGGACTCAATAGAATCCCTTGCTATAACTTTTTAGACATTATTAATATTATTTTTTTATATATAAATGTGTCCTCGTAACAATACTGCAGTGTAGTTTTTCATTGATGGTTTGAAAAAGTGATGGGCAATAATGCTTATTTGTTATCATTAGTGACTGTTTTTTTACCCTACATCATTCTCTTGCATTCACTTGAATTGTTGCAGTATTACTACCATCAGGATGTTTAGAAAGTAACCATCATTGTCAATTAGGCTTTCCTTAAAAAGTGGTCCTGGAGATCCTTTCTTGGAGCACTTATTTATGACCTTCCTTATGCCTTGGCAATTGACATCCATGCACCATGTGAAACCTAACTGTCTCACAGGTGAGTGTCAGCTATTAGCTGCCCAGAAAACTGCTATAATTGTCAGTGAGGGAGGGATTTTCTTCTTGAGCCATAAAAAGAAAGTTATTTAACCTCTGATGACATGGTTAAATGAAAGAACCATTTTATTTTTCCTCCAATAAAAATTCATAGAAAGGCTTTGCTTAAAAAAAACAAAAAAAAAACTAACATTAAAAAAAAAAGTTTCCAATATTTACAAGTAGAAATTTCCTTAAAATTCTTTTGATTTCTAGTGATTTCAAATGACCTTCATTGTCTATATCACAAGTGGATGTCATCTTCATGTCAAAAATTGGGAAGAGGCCTTGTCATTTTGCAATGACACAAATAAGACTCTGTAGAATAAAATAATTCTATTATCAGTACCAGTGTTTATTATAAAGTGTTTTAACATACCATTGTCTTAGATCATTTTAATATCAGTTTGAAACTTGAAAATCTCTCATTTTTCTATGTGCCATGTCCCTTCAGAATGTAAGCGATCATAACTTTCCACATCTCCTTATGCCTTGTAGTTCTTAACGCCCTTTCTCTTGTTACTCCTCCCAAACCCTGCTCTGCCATCCATTTGCTCAAACCATAAGTATATCATGAATTGCTTTCTCCTGTCTCTTTCCTTCTGTCTTGTAAGTATCAGATTCTCCAAGCCCTCCTTCATTACATGTCCCAGAAACTTCAGCTGTCTTTTCCTGATGTTAAGTATTAGTTTCCTTTACATTTCCATCCTCTCCAAAACCTTGTCATTGCTAACATGTTGGATCCATGGTATCCTCAGCATCCTTCCTTCAAACCACATTTTGGTTGGCTCAAGTCTCATCTTTGATGAGATTGTCCAGCATTTGCTTCTATATTGAAGGACCTACATCATGTAACAATTCAGTACTCTTTGTTCTCGATGAAATTGTCCTGTTTCTAGATACTCTACTCAGATTTTGTAATGCATCCTTGGCTATGCCAGTATTTCTTCGAATTGCACTTTCCATCCTCTGTTAAAACACTTCCCTGCTTAACTTTACTATCCCTAACCTGTAGTTGTTTTTTTGGGCTCCTCATTTTACTGGTGACCATGCATTTAGCTTTGTTGTAGTTCATTCTTAATTCTATACTAATGATTTTCTCAAACTCGATAGAAGTATTTGTGGTGATATTTAGTATTTTATATCAAAACATTTCACATGGATAAAAAGTCTGATTTGTTAGTAAGCAAAAGGATAACCACTTTTTTTTTTTTTATCTGTCTGAATATCTATAGCTTAAAATACTTTAAAATGTTTATTTTTAACTTGTCCTAAGTAAACAAGTTGATTTCTACTTTTTTTTTTTCTTTTCAGGGCAGTAATGATTGATAGTGCTCACAGCTCCCCTAGTCCTTTAAGCAGTGCCAATAGCAGCCAAGACTCCTTGCACAAACACCAAAAAAAGCGTGGTATAAAAAGCTCTATAGGAAGACTTTTCAGCAAAAAAGAAAAGCAGAAGACAAAAGATGCAATGATAAGAGGAGAAAATATGGCCACTGGTAAATTTATTTTTCTAACATAAATTGGAGAATTTGAAAAATTAACTCTTCGGCTAAAACCTGACAAAGAAATATTTTACTTCTATTACTTACAAGTGATCACTTAAAAAAAAAATGATCTTATTTAAGTTTAGTATGATTTTATTTTATTTTATTTATTTTTAAATTAATTTTGAATATAAAATATCAATTTGTATGATACTGTTTTGCAGTAAAATGTAAAAAAAAGTAAGATATTTTAAGTGAAATTTTTCTGGATTTATGTTTGTAAAAAAAAAAAAAAAATTGGGGCGGGGATTCAGTCAGTTAAGTGCCATATGTGATACATGCTTGGGCGATCATATCTTGAAAGAGACATGACTGACTGGGCAGAACCCAATCTGTCCTATTATTTAACCCATAACTGGAGGGAAGAGATGATTAATACCTTTCCCAAGGGTATTTGTGCGTAAGTGAATGCTGATATCCACTGCACCACGACGCACATCTGCGTTTTTGTGATTACATGTTTGAAAAATGTTAATTTTAAAATCAAATTAGATCTTTAAGACAACAGTAAATTGTTTCATTTTTTTTTTCTTTACTCTTAAATAACTTTTGCCTTCATAAATTCTTACTCAACAATTTTTACAACTAAATATGATTCAAATCTTTACGAATTTTTTTTTTGAATTAAGATTATCTAGTTCTAATTCAAATCAAATCACAAGATGCTTTTACAGTTCAGAAAATCTGTACCATTGAAGCATTAAAATGATCTTTTTTATCTTGTGCTTTAGGAAAGCTATTCAATGTTTTAAATTGTGGATTGATTTTATTTATTTATTTATTTTTTTTTATATGTGCACATGATATATTATATACACCTGATCTTTTGTAAGTTAATGTATTAACACAATTATTTTCTGAAATGCTTATATTTTTTTTTTTTTCTATCTATTAAAATATTTTAGGTGGTCAATATGGAGATGGTCTTGAAGCAGGCTCATCAGATACTCTAGCATTAGGATTAGGCCAATCTGAATTCGATCGTAGGAAAAAGAAAAAGTGAGTATTTTAAAATGGTTTTCATTTGTCCCAAACTTTTTATCTGTTCCAATTTAATTTTTACTGAATAATTTTTAATAGAAATTATTGGCTTTTTATTTATTTCTAATATATGTAATTGCTCTGCAACTCTTTGTCTAATTTTTTTTTTTTTTCATTGACTGAAATAATTTTTCAACTTTGTTTGAATAGTTTTAAATAGATGAAAAGATTTTCTGAGATTTTTAATGAAACCTATATTGAATTATAAAAAGCTGTTAATTTGTATTTTATGTCTTCATTATAATTGCATTTCCTCTACTCTTGATGCCTTTTTATGAAATTAGGTAAACTGATTCTTACCTGTCAAATTTTGCCCTCAAATTTTGAACATACTTTTTTTTTTTTTTTTTTTTTTTTTTTTTTTTTTTTTTTTTTTTTTGTATTATATTTGATAACCAATTTGTCATATTTCTTTCCAGCAATGGAATGGTAAAATGTATCTAAAAAAAAATTCATCTTTTTCTTAGGGTAACAATTATATTAATGAAAAACCTAAAAAGAAGTGATGGTTCAAATTTAAGTAAATATGAGAATATTCTCAAATTCTAACTATATTCTTGCACTTATCAAATTTCACATTTTCTAATTGGCTTTTTTTTTTTTTTTTTTTTTTTTTTTTTTCTTTAGCAATATTATATCCCAAAAGATTTTATTTTTGATATATTTTTTATTTGTTCTGTAAGACTGTTTTAAGCAAATTTCTTTTGGGATGCTGTTTAAAATTAAATGAACCTAAATCTGATCTTCCACTATTTTAATTATTTTTTTTTTAAACTACTCAGAATCTTAGCTGTAAATTAAATAATCAGGAAAATCAGAGAGAGAAAAAATAAAAGCCTAATGCAAGTATGAATTATTTGTATACATATTTATAATTTAATCCTGGTTTCATTTGTATGAGTTTATTCTTTTAATTTAATTTTTTTAATTTTAGACATGAATTACTAGAAGAGGCAATGAAAGCTGGTACTCCATTTGCCCTATGGAACGGACCTACTGTTGTTGCTTGGCTAGAGGTAAGCATACTTATCAAAGAAAATATTGAATCTGTTGCATGTGATGTTTTATCCTGTAACATTAATTTTATCATGAATTCATTAATATAAAAAAAGGAAGAAGCTTAAAATAATCTTAACATTCTCAGCTTAGTTTCATGTAAATGTGTATTAAATTTTAGTAAATGTAATTTAATAAGTAAAATATTATTGCTGCACTTTTTCAAACCAATATTGTTAAGCTTTTATTTAAAGCTAAAATATTAAATTTATTATTTCTAGTAAGTAAAATATTTTGTAGTGTGATTTCAAGAAATTATATTGGAATTGATTCACAAAAAAAAAGTAGTTAATTAGCACTTTGTTTTTAGTCATCCCAATATAATTTTTTTATTAAAAATCTGAAACTTTATTTTAGGAACATAAGCTTATTAAAGTACAATTAATCTAATTTGAAAAAAAAATTACTTAAAAGAACACAAATAGATTTTTAAATACAATGGTAGTGATGATTGTGTACTTGTTACATGATTGACAAGCCATAACAAGCCCTGATGAGATGTTGACAGTTTTATTGTTCTATGGAGACTTTTATCTGTTAAAACATAATTTAAGCAAATGATGGGTAAATACCTTAAGTACTCGGTAACCTTAAAAATGTTGGAAAATATTTTCTGTAATTTTCTTTAGAAATGTTGATTTTAAATTTGCTATGGCCATCATCATATATTTTCTGATAATTTGTGTATAGTCATCCAAACTTTTCAAAATAATTTAAAAAATAATTTTATTCATGTATGAAAGTTTTATTCAAATTTAACAATTTTATTTTTGCAAGAATTTGCAAATTCTAGTGTTATTTTACTAGAAAAAAGGTGCTAAAATTTTCGTAATTAGCTTTGTTATACTGCTGACAAGAAAATTCTTAGCTAAAATTTCTAACATGGATTAAAATTTTTAAAAAATGTTTTGGTCTTTCCTCTTAATAACGGACATTTTGGCTATAAAACTTTGTTTTTATTAAGTTTGGGGTCTTTTTACATCATGCTATACTGTTTTTCAGTGAAAAAATTGGAGGTACCTATTTAGTTAAAAGAATAAATTCATTAAGACATCTGAAATTTCTTTTGAAAACATTTCTAATGGTTTCTCAATCAAGTAATATGGAGAAATGAAAATTGTTGTCGTTCTTTGTAAAAAGTCATTCTTTTGATTAATTCAAATAAGATTTTTAGCATTAAAACGTTTTGTTTTTTTTTTCTTTTCTTATTCTCTGAATTGCAAGGACTTGGTCACCAGCTCTTGTTCTGTAGTACAATGCCCTCCCTCTTAATACACTTATTGTTTTTTTTTAAGTTAAGTGTTAATACTGGATTATATCACTGAAGAGAAAGAGGAAGTTGTTTGACAGTGATTGAATTATCTCCCTTTTTGTTATAATCCAATAAAATTGAAAACTTGTTTTCAAATAGGTTAATTTTATGTACTCACTGATAGGGTAAGAATTAAATTACTTTCAAGATTAATTAGGAATAAAACCATTAAGGTTTTTGCTGTATAGCATATTTGTCCTCTGGTTAAGCAACAAATTTGGTTCTCTGTTTATAAATTAACATAAAGTAAATGGAATGTTTTGCATCCTTGTATTCTTAGTTTTAGAGAGACAAGAAGGAAAAAAGAAAACAAAAAAAAACAATCCTGCTTCCATATTTTTTAAATTTTTTATTTGAAGTTTCCTTTTCATCACAGGCAATATAATTGACAATATCTACACTAGTTTCATGCTACCAGTTTTAGGAAGAATAAATTGTCTCAAGTTTATATTTATAATTTTTCAATATTTATGTATTGAATATGTTTTGTTTAGAGATTTTTTATTCATTTGTATGTTGTCCTCATTTGTTCAGGGTATTTGATTAACTTTTTTCATCATCATCATCCAAGAACTGTCCCAAATCTTTTTTTTTTTTTTTTTTTTCCCCCCCCAACTTTTTGCAGTTTATTCTTGCATAATAAACAAAAACATTGTTTTTGATCCAGCTGGTGTTGATTGTAACAAGAAATTAAAAAAAATGTTAAAATGTTAGTTTGTATAATGAATAAATACTAAAATATTGCAATTTTACTATAAAGTTTTTAGCTAAATTTTACTGCAATCTTATAAAAATCAATGTTAAATTTACTTGATTTTTCAAAGTGATTTAAAATGTGTGGAAATATTTTTTTATGGTCAAAATAGCTTTTATCATACTTTAAGAATTGTACTCTGTATTCATTTTCTATATAAAGAATATTGATGCTTTCTAATTACTCACAGTTCAGTTTTTAGTCTTTATCAAAAACTTTAATTTACAATTCCCCACCTCATGTAGTGACTAAATTTTCTGTTTATCAGTTTTTTAAAGTCACCCTTGTATTCTCAGTTTGGTTTTATAAGCAAAAAAACATGTTTGTTAATGGTTAGATTTTTTTTATATCAGAAATTTATAGACAAATAATTTTCTTTAAGCTAAATTAGAATTCTATCCTAACGTTTTTCATGTTTAGCAATGAATAATATGCAATTGTCTAAATTTAAGTCCTTCAACTTTTATTTTTTCATTCAGTACTTTAGTTTTATTTATTGTATGTTCCTCCCATCACTATTGGTGATAAATTAAAAAAAAAACTTTAAGGAATTTGTTGCTTTTAGAATAAATTTTTGTATTTTCTGCATCCTCCTAAAATACCTCACCAGTTATCCCAAGATTAATGTTAATCATGAGTCCTGTAGTTGCATAATACTTTCATGGGAAATATTAAATTTCAAATTTGTTGTGAATTTTCTGAAAAAAAATTTTTTTTTAAACCCAATATACAATTTTATCAATAAGCATTAAAATATTCACCTCAACCTTTTTTGCTTTTTTTTCTTCCAAGTTATGGGTCGGCATGCCTGCCTGGTATGTAGCTGCATGTCGAGCTAATGTGAAAAGTGGTGCCATTATGTCAGCCCTGTCAGACCAAGAAATACAGCGAGAAATTGGCATCAGTAATCCACTTCACCGCCTTAAGTTGCGTTTAGCCATTCAAGAGATGGTCAGCCTTACGAGCCCATCAGCACCAAAGCCTTCCCAGACAGTGAGTAATTCTTTAAATCCTTTGTAATGACTGCATTTTTTAAAAAATAATTATTAGATATTAAAATGTGCCAATAGAAAATATGTCAGTTTATAACACAATTTTATCTGAAGCTAATTGATAATAAAGTTAATATACATTAAATGGTTCCTTTTTTTTCACTTTGTTTTCCTCTTTTTACCTGTTTTCCTCTTTTTACCTGTTTTCCTCTTTTTACCTGTTTTCCTCTTTTTACCTGTCTTTTTCCTTTTCCTCTTTTTACCTGTTTTCCTCTTTTTCCTGTTTTCCTCTTTTTACCTGTTTTCCTCTTTTTACCTGTTTTCCTCTTTTTACCTGTTTTCCTCTTTTTACCTGTTTTCCTCTTTTTACCTGTTTTCCTCTTTTTACCTGTTTTCCTCTTTTTACCTGTTTTCCTCTTTTTACCTGTTTTCCTCTTTTTACCTGTCTTTTTCCTGTGTTTTCCTCTTTTTCCTGTCTTTTTCCTGTTTTCCTCTTTTTACCTGTTTTCCTCTTTTTACCTGTTTTCCTCTTTTTACCTGTTTTCCTCTTTTTACCTGTTTTCCTCTTTTTACCTGTTTTCCTCTTTTTACCTGTTTTCCTTTTCTTTTTACCTGTTTTCCTCTTTTTACCTGTTTTCCTCTTTTTACCTGTTTTCCTCTTTTTACCTGTTTTCCTCTTTTTACCTGTTTTCCTCTTTTTACCTGTTTTCCTCTTTTTACCTGTTTTCCTCTTTTTACCTGTTTTCCTCTTTTTACCTGTTTTCCTCTTTTTACCTGTTTTCCTCTTTTTACCTGTTTTCCTCTTTTTACCTGTTTTCCTCTTTTTACCTGTTTTCCTCTTTTTACCTGTTTTCCTCTTTTTACCTGTTTTCCTCTTTTTACCTGTTTTCCTCTTTTTACCTGTTTTCCTCTTTTTACCTGTTTTCCTCTTTTTACCTGTTTTTTCTGATATTATAAAATGGATTATTTAATTTAATGGGTAGTAATATGTATTTTAAAGAAAACTTTATACTGGTTGAAAGTGTTGTTTTTTTTTGTTTGTTTGTTTTTTTTGTTTGTTTGTTTTTTTTGTTTGTTTGTTTTTTTTGTTTGTTTTTCTGTTTTCCCCTTTTCCTGTTTTTTTCCCCTGTTTTTCCACCCCTTTTTCTCAAATTCAGGGCCAAAGAAATATACTTTTATCATTCTGTATGACAATTTTGCAAGACTAAAATATCCTTTGTGATTACTAAATTTTTTTAATTGATTTTATTTTTATATTTACTTAGATTGTATTCATGTATTATCAGGACTAACTCCAATTCTTTCTATTTCATCTACCTAATTTTATATATAGTTTTATATATATTTTTGCCTTAAACTGTACTATCACAACTGAAAATGATGTTGGCAAAAATTCACTCCCTTTGAAAATGAAGCTTTAAGGGCATTCTATAATTTGTTGCTTGCATTACAGATCAATTAAATGGTATTAAAAAATGAATTATTTAATTTAATGGGTAGTAATATGTATTTTAAAGAAAAATTTATACAGATTGAGAGAAAAAACTTTGAATATATATATATATATATATATATATATATATATATAAAATAAAATAAATTTTGATGTTTAAATCCATTGAATAGCCATTTCTACTCTTTAGTCCTCAGTTTTCCTGAACCTTTATAAAATTTTTTGTTTTTGTGATGATTCTTATTTCCATTTTGTTTTTCATGACTCTATTACTCATATAACTTCCCTGCTAAAATAGTATATGTATATTTATTTTTAATGCTAAATCTATATTACCTTTTACACAAAATGATTAGTTTTGGTTAAGTTTTAGCAGAGCCCTTACAATAAAAAATATATATAATAACTCTGTTCCTTTCGTACTAAGCTGCCTTAAATTTAGTTTCTTAAATTTTTAAAATTAAATTTAACTTGTGAATTGCAAATATCCTTTAGTAAATTGTTTGGGAATGTGTGTGTATATATACGTGTAGTAATGGGTTTAATATTTTTAATTTTTAATTTAAGATTTATATTTAAATTTGTATGTCCAAATTTTTTCTAATAAATATTTGTATGAATAGGTCAGCTCTATCACTGATATTGAGCACTTATTTAAAAGTGCTCAATATCAGTGATAGAGTAGACTACTTGGTATATAAGTCAGGTAAATTCCGGTAGAGATGAACTCAAAAGAACTACATGTTAAATTCATTTAATTTAACAGTAATATAATTTAGAAAAAACTTTAGATATTCTACAGTTTCATGGGTATTTCGCAGCAGGAAAAAAAAGCTGCTCATCAGACCCAAAAGATGCAACAGTTACTGTGAAATTGTAGAATATCTGAAACATTTTCTAAATTTTATATATATATATATATATATATTTGAACTTGCTTACATTTGCTTACATTTGCTTACATTTGTTATAGTTTCTAGTTACTTGTCTATATAATAATGAACTTAAATCACAGCACAGTTTATCATCTGTAGTATTTTTTTTCTTTATTTTCTTTTTTTTTTTTTTTACTTTTTATAAAATATTAAATTTGTAAAGTTCAGATTGAGGTTTTAACTCCCCCACCTTACCCTTTTTTTTTTCTTTTTTTTTCTTTTTTTTTTTAATTCAAGTTTGGCTAACTCTGGTTTTAAAATTAATTTCTGTTATTTTGCACAAAGATGTTTTTTGTCTGTTGAAACTATTTTTCTTTTAATGTCTGGCATAATGAAATTGTTTGGGTAAGCCTTACTTAAATTTGATAGATTGTTAAAATTGAAATAATTTGCAGTTTAATTGCATTTGTTCAGTCAAATTATCATAATATACTGAACCTACCAAGGATGATAAATTTATTTAAAAAATTTTTTTTCCCCCGCAAAGCCTTTGGCGTTTGGTGATATGAACCATGAGTGGATAGGCAATGAATGGCTACCCAGCCTCGGTTTACCTCAATACCGGAGCACATTTATGGAATGCCTCGTGGATGCACGAATGCTGGATCATTTAACAAAGAAAGATTTGCGTGGGCAATTAAAAATGGTAGATAGTTTTCATCGGTAAGTATTTTTTGTTAATTACTTATTTTTAACAGTCTGCTAAATTTTTCTATATTTTACTAAATATACATTATAATAGCATATGGGACTGCACCTTAAAAGCTTTCCGGTTTGATGCTCGTGCACCATCATCTGCCTGGTGATGGCGCACAAGCACCAAAACCTGAAAGCTTTAGAGTTGTAGTCCCAAATGCTAATATTATAACAATAATAACCATATATCTATAAAAGCTCTACATCTGTATTGAGCCATTCATAAAAGTAAATATTAAACTGTGAAATATATATCCATTAGTTTAAACCACTTATATATTCCATCAAAAAAATAAGATTTTTACAACATATTGCTTTTTCACCTGCCTTTCTTTAAAAAAAACTTCTGATTGAGAATTATTAACTTTGATTTGTTTCTGCTTTTAAGGACAAGTTTGCAATACGGGATAAATTGTTTGAAAAAAGTAAATTATGACAGAAAAGAACTTGAACGACGCCGTGAGGAAAGTTCATCAGAAATTAAAGGTTTTAATTCGTTTTTCCTTTTTGAGTTCTATTATTTTTAATATTTATGTTTACTTCATATTCCTGTCAGGATAGGAATTAATTTTACATTGTAGTATTTTCAAATTTCTTTACACCAACCAATCATTGTCCTTCTGTTTAATATGTAGAAGTAGTCAGCAGTCGTTCACTAAAAGGAAACCTGCTCTGCCAACCTTACTTCCCAGCTTTTATAGATTTAAGCTTAATGTTTCTCATAATTGGGAGTCTAAGAGATTCAGGGATGGTTGTTGTTTTTTTTTTTTTTTGTGCGTGTGCAATGAATAGGAAAAAATGTTAGTGTTTTGTTGATACATAATATTAGTCAAATACAATGTTCACTAATTCCATTATATTACAATGAAGGACTGGAAAAAAATGTAATTTTGTTTCCTAACTGGGAACTACTAATTTTTACATTCATACATTTTCATGGGTGGAATCATGCCTTTGCTCCTTGCCTATGCAGTCTTTGGTCAGAAGTTAATTGCTAATTTGTTTGGGTTTTTATATAAGGTGCATCTAGATTATGAGCACTATTTACCTATCAGGCTGATTCTACTGTAACTACCTGAAAGCATGAGAGATTCTTGATTAAATGAGAATATAAACAATCATTAATTTTAAGGAAATTCCTGTCTGGTTTAAATTTTAACCTGTTATGTACTATACTACTTGTAGTTAAGCAACTTCAATTAGAAAAATTTTAAGGTAAGATTACATTAAATATACAAATAGATATTTGTACAAGAAATTTTGAAAAAAAAATTTTTTTTAATTTATTTTTTGTTAATACTTTAGTAAATAAATTCTATAGAGAAATCTTTGGAATTTTGAGAACTTTTCAAACGGTAAATTTTAACTATTAGCTCAGTAGTGAAAAAATTACAGGCATTGTCAATATGTATAACTTGCATGAAGCTTATATTTTCCTATTTAAAATATTTCACAGCAGAAAAACATGGAGAATTTCGAGAACAGTATCAGTTGACATAAAAAAAATTTGCATTCATCTTTTTAGAAAATTCTTTGAATTTATTTGATTATGAATGTTGAAAATGTTCTTTATTGTGCATTTTGTTTTTTGATCAGTAAATTTTGAATGTAATATTTAGTCTCATGAGTAGGGCTGTTGCAAATGTTTTTCTCCTGAAAAAGATATCATTTATGGAATCCTTTGCTTTCATCTTATTAAATTTAATCTTTTTTCCTTTTGCTGTAGACGTGCTTGTGTGGACAAATGAACGTGTCATCAAATGGGTCCAATCAATTGGTTTGAAAGAATTTGCAAATAATTTATTTGAATCTGGAGTTCATGGAGCATTAGTTGCATTGGATGAAAGTTTTGATCATAACAGTATGGCATTAGCCTTACAAATTCCAACACAGAATACTCAGGTGAGTTGCAATTTTTGTTGACTTCTTTTGATTTTAAATTAAAAACAAAATTCAAACAAACATCAGAAAGGTGTTTTTTTTTTTTGTTTTTTTTTTTTTGTTTTTTTTTTTAAAGTGATGAACCTTTTCAGTGAACTGATTTTCTTCTAATGTCAGTTTTTCTCACACTTTCCATCTATGGAGCTCCCTTCTGTATACTTGCTTCCCAGATAGCTACAATCTCCAAAAGTTTAAATGCAATATCAGTTGCCATCTTCTACCTCCCTAAATCCCATTTATCTATCTTTTCTACCCCCCTCCCCACTTTTGTTTTTTTTTTACAATTTCACTTGTGCACAGCAGGTTAATCTTGCCTTTCTTGGGATGAAATGATCAGGGTGAGGGAGGAAATGGTTCTCTCTGAAAAGCTTCATTTTGAAGAGATTAGAAAAGATGTTAATTTTTTTTTTTTTTTTTGTTAATGTAAAAAAAAAAAACATTTCTGGCAGAAACTGAGCAGCTCATTTATTCACATTACTTTCTGTCAATATTAAGTCTTTGTTATAATACAGGCCCATTATTCTTTTGTTATTAATTAAAATATGTTCTAACACTGCAAAATATTGGATTTTTCTTTTTTCAGAATATTTTTAAAGCTTTTAAAATATGACAAAAAAACAAAAATATCCCCATTCCATAAATAAAAGAAAAAATGTAACAAACTAGATATTTTGTAGATATGAATAACACAAACATACATTCTGATTTTGTTGACTACTCTTGTCCAGTGTTGACAGTCTTACTTTTTTTTAACGCCCTAAATTAGTGATAAATCTATTCAAGTCTTTTTCTGACACATTGAAGCATAAAATTTTTTTCATTCAATAAAAAAGATAAAAATTTAAATGTTGAAGCAAAAAAATCAAAAATTTACATCACTGTTTAACTAATGTTACTGTATGTATAATTCTTGTTTAATTGCTTCCTTAATCTTTTATGCTATTTATATTATTCTGACTGTTGTCCTCATCTTTGTTCACATATTTATGCTCTGAACATCTTCAAATTATTGGAATTTCAAAATGAACCCTTTATTTTGTTTACCTGGGTAGATTGTTCTGATTCTCAGTCATTCCCCTTCCAGATATCTCAGTATCAGTTATCTCTGTAAATGTTTGTTGTAGGCTGGTATTGAACTAACAACAATTTGGGTTAAGTCACTGGATCAAACCAATGTTCCTTGAGGACATCAGTTTATGAATTTTTGGGGAATTATAAAACCTAATGTCTCAGTGCGAAATATTGGCTGAAATGTGAATATGTCCACAAAGATGAGGTCAACAGTCTGAACAATGTAAATAGTGTAAATAATTACAATACCTTCTTAATCTGTTCATTAAGTTTAATGGATTTCTTTCTTTCTTTTCTTATACATTCCAGGAGGTTCATTTTAACCATTTTTTTTTTTTTTGTCTTTACTGATTAGCATTTTTTGCGGAAATTTAACATTTTGTAAAAGCATTATTTTAATTTATTTAAATTAAGGTGTTATTTTTAACTTATTGTAGTGATATTAAATAAATGTTGTAGTTATTCCTATCTTGAAACAGTTTGTTGAATCTTGAACTCTACATCAAGGGCAACTAGTGTGGCTTGTACTGTTGTTTTTGTATTGTGAAATATATTTAATCATCACCATCAGTCCCATGAATGGGTGTGGTTGTATCATCGCAGAACACCTAACCAGCTCCCTCCTTATGTCTCTGTTGTATACCAATATTTTAGTCTATTTAATGGTTTTTCCAGTCCATTCAGTGATGTTGTCATCCCATTTCTTTCTTCTGTCATCTCCTTCTTTTCCTAAACTGGTACCTTGTAAGATGGCAGTCGAAAGACTGAATCTTATGAAAATGCAATACTTAAAAAACAACAACCTGATATGATACTTGAAAACTACCAAAGCAAACAACAAATGCACTGAAGAAATCTTGACAGATAAAAAAAAAAAGTTGTTTATTGCTTAAATTACATATGCTACTTTATCAACATGAAACTAACTCTGGTAAAGGCTTATGAAAGTTAAATGGTCAGAAGACTTTCAACAATTTATTTTCAGATTTTCTTACAGAACTTAGAAAAATGATCTACACTATAGAAAAGTTAAATAAAAAAAAAATTAAATAAAAATCTTAAATGAAGAATTCTTGTTTTTCAACCAAACCTGTATAAATGAAAAATTGCTGCCTATATTATATATAATGGCAGTTTCTCATTTTCTGAACACACCTGTCAGCTAGGACAGACAATCCTTATTATAGGCACCTGCTCAGGTACATTTGTATTAGTTCAACACCCACAGAACTCACCTGTGGTTTATACTGAAACTCATTGTACTATGCTAGCACAACCAATGATTTTTTTTTTGTCTAATTTCACTCACAAAAGTCTTGGGTCAAACTATGGTATAATTTTCAGGTACTTTCCAAAGATGCCACTTGCTGAGATTGTCTCCCCTGAAAGATTACATCAGGCAGTCCTTTTCCTGAAATATCGACCATGATGAGGTTTTAACCCAGGTCTCGTGGTCAGAAAACAAATGTTCTATGACTCTGCTATGAATCAACACTTTAATTCTATGGGGACAAGACAATAACCTTGTAGATTAAACATTGGTTGCTGAATTTGGTAACATAGTATTTGTGCATTCAATCCATGGGCTGGGTTTTGTTTACTGTGGAAATGGGGCAAGCAATAATCAAGCAGATTACTAAGTCAAGATTGTTCTCATTCTACTACCTTGTCCCTAGATAGTAGTATGAGAACAATCTACTCCCTTAGATTAAATAAAAGGTTCCATTTGAAACTTATTTTAGGTTAGCTGGATCAAAATACACCTAATGAAGGCACAATGGCTGAAATGTGATAATAAAGACTATAGTCTGCATGTAAATGAAAATTTTGTTCAAGAATTTCATAGAGAAAATATTAGTTTTACTCTTAAATTGGAGGACTTGATTATTAAAAAAATTGTAATTAACTGAAAATGAAGAAATTTTGCTTCAGTTGTTTATTTTTTAAAAAGCATCTTTTTTACCTAATTTTTTCTCTTTTCTATTTTTCTTTCTAGACCAGACAACTATTAGAACGGGAATTCAATAACATGCTTGCCTTAGGGACTGAGCGGCGATTGGATGAGGTAGGTCAATCCTTACCAACTTGTATTAGTTGCCAGAATGCAGTAACCACTTAATGCTACCTGTCTTCTAAGCAAGTAGTTTCTCTTACAGTAATTCAAAGTCAGAGCTGATATTTCTGTTTGCTTCTACAGTTTCACATGCTGCTGCTGTATAAAAACACTTCTGCTACCCTGTTGCTGCTGTTTTACTTATATAAATATCAGAAATATTAAGTTTAGAGTTTCCTTTTTAACAGTTGCTTATGCCATTTAAAAAAGTTTAAGTTATCACATCCACAGACATAAAATCAAGAATTGCTTTACAAGTAAAACTTGTCTTTTACAATTTGTAAATGGTTTAACAGCTAGAAACAAAGTTAGATTGTTTTAGATTATTAAAGGATTTAATGCAAAAATAAAAGTATAAAATATTAATCCATTTGTGTCATTTCAAATGTTTTCATTTATAAGCAAATTGTGATTATAGATTCATTAAATTTTATATTTTACAAGTTTTGTAAGTATATTTCTAGTTAACTTTTTAAGAAATATTGTAACTTAACTGTTTAATCAGTTGACTGACTTGATTAAATTGGACATAATCTTGTAGATTTCATGGAGTTTATTTTAACCGAATCCTATGTTTCATAAAAGACAAATCATTGATGCTGAATAAATAGTTAATTGGAAAAACAAATTACTAAGTTTGACAATTTTTTTTATATTACACATCTGAAAGTAATGTTAGTATGGGTAAATGTTTATCAGATTGAAAAATGAAAATTTTAAAATTTAAGAATTTTGATTGAGAAAATCAATTTGACATTTATAAAAAAAAATCAAATTTATTTGTATATCTTTCCTGTCTTTTGCTTGGCTTCTTTTCAAATATTGTGAAATTGACAATTTTCAGAATTTTTTTTTTTTTTTTTTACATTGATTATCATTTAACTTATGATAAATTTCTTTCTTTCTACCCTTTCTGAAATGTCATTACACCTGGCCTTGTCTTACCTTATTTTGCTTTTAAATGATGATATATTGGCATGTGCTTTCAACTGCCCTTTTCAGGATTTTCCTCTTGTAACAGGCTTTGCTTACACTAAAAATTTACCGAAGGATATACATTTAATTTTTTTCTTTTTCTCTAAAATGTAATAGTAAGACAACTATTTTTCAATGTTCATAGGAAGTTCTACTTTTTGAGTGCATGTAGAAGGGAAAATGAAAACGTAGTGCCTTCTCACATAATTTATAAACACATTTAACGATTTATTACTTTTTAATTCACTTTATGGCTTAAATTTTCTTAACAGTAGTTAATTACTTAAACTTTTATGCATTATTAATGATGTATTCCAACTGAAAGATTTCTTTTAGAGAATAATTAAAATCAATCATCTATGACTGATGTTACTGAAGTCATTCACATTAAGTTCTTTACTTTTTTATAATTTTTTTTCAGTCATCAAAAATTATACACTGATCATGTTTATTTTCCTTATCAGTCTCTTAAAAAAATATAACCTGAAAGATTTTTTATTTCCTTGTATTACTTTCTTGCATAATGGTGAATGAATATACCAAATATAAAGCAAAATTATTCTTAATATAGAACTGTTTTTCAATACAAAAAAGCTATGACCCAGTTTTCAATCTCTGACTGGTTTTGTATTCTCACCAATTGCTGTATGACACATAAATTTTACATCTGAAGTGTTTTTGCTAAAATTTTGAAATGCCATTTCTGATTTAATTTGGTCTTTATTTCATATAAACCATTTTCTTATCCAAAATTATAACTTTATGAATATTTATCATTACATTTTTTTCATAACCATGACAGAATTAGTGATAATCGTATACTTTGGTTTTTAACATGTTACATTAAAATGTTAAACCGATTCAAATGCTTTCTCAGTGGTAAAATTGTTTTCTTTTTCATTTTCAAATTCATTTACTCTTAATTTAAATTCAAATTAGTCTAGTTGATTATATTGTACTGCACTTTTAATTACAATCTTGTACTTAAGCTTTTGAAAAATATTGAAGATAATTTTTAAACATCTTTCTGTTGTATTTTTTTATTCCTTCATCCCTTGGCTGCTGTTTGCAATTATAGAGAAATAATAAATTGAGGTTTCATTTCAGTTTATTTCTGTTTTGTTTTAGATTTCTAGGATTGTTGCATTTTATCTTTTTTTTTCTTCTTTTTTCTTTCTTTTATTGCAATATGCTTGTTTTGCTCTGCTCTGGCATTTGTAAGCATTTAGTTGGATGGTGTGCTAGATATATCTGATTTTCTAGTTTAGACTGTTTCTAGATTTGTATGGTTTATAGATATAATTGTGGGTTTTTTATTGTGGTGTGTGTGCGTGTGTGTATGAAATCCTTTTTATGTTGATCACAAATCTATAGAAAAATATTTATTATTCAGTTTTCCACATTGTAATTTTTCCTGAGGAAAGGCAGACAAGTAATTGGTTAAAATGTTACCAATATGTAGATTTGAACAGACAAAATGGGGAAGGTTTAGTTTCTTATTAGTTCTGTTTGTGTGTGGTTTTTTTTTTTTTTTTTTTTAACCACATTAGTGATTGCTTTGGTTTTTAAAAAGAAGTTAACTATTTAAATTTTAAGCAGCTTCTTCAGATCTTCAAATTGGGCTCAAATCAATTAAATATCTTTCTGATTTGGTAAGCTATTTTCTTAATTCATTCAGTATTTTCATTTTACATAAACACACACACACATATATATATATATATATATATATATATATATATATTTATAAAGCCTTAAGTAATCCAAACTGACAAATTATTACAAAATTGTCACTACAAATTTCTTCACTTGGTATCTGATTTTAATTTGCTTCTACTTTATTTAAACCTTACAAGTGGTAAAGTATATACATTTCAGTTATGAAGGTCTAAATTTGATTTTACCATAAAAGAAACCATTTTATAAATAGCAATTAAAATTTTAGTTACTTTAGTAAATAGGAGCTACTCACTTGGCTGCTACTATTCAACTTCCAGCATGAGACTCCATTGCATTTCTTTGACTGACTGCATCTTTCTTTTGTATGACTTTTTACTCTTCTTCCCCTGTCTTTAAAATGAAATGTGTACTAATATTGTTTGCTGTTGGTCATCGTTACATGATCCTGATATTGTGCTTATATGTAATTTTTGGAAAATTACTATTTATAAAAATTTTTAAAATTTGTTCACCTGCTAATTTAAGCATTGGTTTTCGAATAAAAAAAAATATCAGTTGAGGTTTTAAATTATTTGAAATTTAACATTTGATCATTTTATTTGGGACTAAGCTATTTTTATTGCAAGAACTTTATTTCAATATCAAATTCAATACAAACCTAGAAAATGATGGTTCAATCAGATGTATTAATTTTCTTTAAAATAATATGAAAAAATTTTGTTCTTGTAACAAAGTTATTAGTAGTGACTTATTTGTTAAAAATCTATCATTTTTGATAATTTTGTTAAAGAAGAGTTGAATTAAAAATGGCTATAAAATATATGCCTACACAAAAAAATTAAAAGCTTAAGCAAATATTTTTTCACATTGTTTTTTGCAAACCACAAATGTAAGTTTTGTAAGCATATTCTCCAAATTTTTAATATTTCAAATGGTTTGAAATTTTAATATTCACTTAAGTAGGAATTTTATGAGAAAAATGTAAAACCTTTATCAATCTAAAAACAAAATCTAGTTTTAAGAATTATTTCTATTTAAATTCAGTCCTGTAGTGAGCTTAATTTTGATTATCTTTGATAAAGCACCAAGGAAGATTCTTTATTATACTAAATAATATTGTTTAAATTTTTTATGCTTTCATTCTATCTAGTGGCTGAATGTTTAGTGTGTCCAACAGTGTTCAAAAGAAATTTCTCAGAACAGTCATTCAACTTTATTTTTATTATTAAATTGTTAGAAATTGTTGTCCTAAGGAGAAATACAATGTTCTTTGTTGCTGTGTTGTTTGCTTATTTCCTCCTTTTTCCTTTCTTACCCCTCCCCTATTTCTCTCTCTCTCAATTTCTGTCTTTATTCATATCTATGTACTGTTGTATATGTAAATTAAATACCATACCTATTTAGGGTGACATGTCTGTATATTTTTTAAGTCATTATTTTAGTGTCTATCAAACAATATAGTTTTTTATTTTCTCCTATTTCTAGTTAAATATAAAGTAGATATTTTCATAAGTTTTTTTTGTTTTTTGGTTTTTTTTTTTTCATATTTTAATTTTTAAATTGTTTTTCCTTTTATTAATTTACTTGTGAAATGAAAGTAATTTTTTTTTTTTTACATAAGAATTATGATGCAATAGGACCCTTGAATCACTGTACCTGAGAAATTACAATATGATTACTTTCTCTAGGTCTTATTTGGCCTAATAGCAAATATGGTATTAGTTGAGTAAAACTGATTTGGATAGCTAATAATATAACCTAAAACCATAGTATGAAATCTATAATTTTTAAGGACAAAATTAGAATAGATTATGTTGAAACGTGCTGATTTATGGCTGTAGTCACTCTACACCCCCACACATAATTCTTTTACTTGTAACAATTTAATGGCATTAAATTTTTCACTATTATAAAGTCAAGTATCCAAATATCTGGTAACTTTCATTCCTGAAAGTATGTTAAAACAAAAATCTGAATCGATTTTTAGATAAAAATTCATTTTAAGATGGTTTAAGTTGTCTATAAAAAAATAGCTAGTTGGTTGGTTTGTCTATTTAAAGAGTTTTTAGAATGAGAAAATTGCCCCTCTATTTTTTGTATGTGAAAGTACATAACAGTAAAAAAAATTTAATTTTTTTAATTAGTAGAATTCTGTTCAGTATTTCCCTTATTTACATTGAAATTCTAGTATCAATAACAAATTGTATTCAATCATTACACAAGTTTGTCATGAGCTAAAGTTCTTAATGTTTTGGCCATTAGCTCTGAAATTTTTTTGTAGAAATTAGCAGTGTTTCTCCTGAATATTGGAGATTTGCCAAGCATTTTTCACATGATTTTTCATTTAAAAAAAAAACAAACAAAAACAAACCCAACTCACCAATTTAGTAAGCTCAAAACTGAAATTCCTCTATTTTTAAATAAAGACAGTAAAATGGATAATGTGAAGCAAATTTTAATAATAAAAAAAAAATTGTAAAATAGTTTTTTTTAATTTTCTTATTTTAAAAAAATTTTTTTTTTTGCATTTTAAATAAATATAAATTTTGAAATTGATTATTCATTGATTTCAGAAGTTAAAAATGACCTAAAACCATTTTCCCAGTTTTAGATGAACGCTACTGATAAACGTTTGTCTAAATATTCCAATAAACTTTTGAAGATCTATATTAGATTCTTTTACTACAAAAGCACTTTAGCATAAAATACCTCCTATTCATTGTAACCTTGCCTTTCTTAAATTCAGTAATAGCTTTTGATTTGTAGCAGACATGTCATCTTTTCTTCATCTATCTTATTGTAGTGAATTTTTCATTCACTACATTCTTGCTCCATTGAGAGCACTTGCTCTCCTTTCACTCTCCCTTCATCCCTGTCCCCCTCCTCCTCTTCCTCCTCCTCTTGAGACTCCTCCATCAGAGATTGCTGTACTGCCACCAAGTTCATCATCGCCGCCATTCTGCTGCCTGCTACCTCGTCGTCGTCCTCCTCCTCTTACTGCTGCTGCTGCTAGCTGTTGTCACAAGTGATATGTTTCTGCCATGCACTTAGAAGTCTGCTACTACTTTTTCTGCAAGGTGCACAGCAGGCTACCGCTAAGCGTGCAGGGACCGCCCTCGTGGGATGAGCACTTGATCTGATGCACCAACCTCCAGTGACTATTGATACAGTGTTAAGTGTGACTCCCTCCTCCCTTCAATGGTGAGTAGTCCATCACTAGTAGTACCTTACTGCCTACCTGCCTTCATACAAACTTAGAATATCTTTCTACCTATCTATCTATCTATTATATATCCAGATAAGTTTTCATTATTATCCCTTTCTTTGTACTTCATATAATAGAAAGTTCTGCCAGTGGTAACATTTATTTTTCTTTTCATTTATTTTAACATAAGACTTTTGATTTGATTTTTCTTTTGAAAAAAATTGAAAGATCCAAGAATACTGTTATCATAAAACTTTTTTTTTTAATTACATCATTTAACATTTTTTAAATATCAATAAAAACACCTAAAATTTATAGTTGTGTGTGTAGTATTATATAACTTGATGCAATGTGCCAAAGAAGTTGCAAATTTTTTTTTCTTTTTTTTTTTCTTTTTTTTTAACCATTAAATAAAGTAAACATTCAAATATATTTAAATAGCATTTTCCTATTACTAATTTTCTTGAAGACTATTTTTTCGTGTTAAAAAGATAAAATTTAATGAAATAATAAAATCTGTTTTTGTTTAAAAAAAATACTTGCATAATTATCTGTATTCTTGATTCAATTAAACATAATCTCTGAAAATTTGAAATTAGATGTATTTGTTCTGCTTTGGAGTCTCTTTATAGATTTGTTTGCATATAAATAAGTGATCGTCATTTTGTCACCTAATTTTACATGAGTATACTATTTTGTTAAGCATGCTCCTTAGAGGGATGGACACTTTTTTTTTTTTTGTGTTAAGTTCCCAGTCTACTTTTGAATATATAAAGAAAATTTGAGTGAATTAAGTAAAGACTTATTTAAACCTTATTTAAATAAAGCAAATAATGACACATTTTAATTTTTGATTTTTTTTTTTTTTTTCCTTTTTTTTTTTTTAATCTCTTTAGTAATACGTCATTAATTCTTTAATAATATAGTTACCATTTTTTAGCATGTTTTATTTTCTTAAAATAAATGAAATACATTCTATTTAATTTATAATGTAAATTAAACATAGAAATACTTTTTTAAAAATCTCTAAGAAACATGTTTGAAGTGACTGGTCTTTCTTGATAAAAAGAAAATGTCAACAAATAAGATACCTAATAAAATATTGAATACTGTGCCCTCCCCCCTTCTAATTGGCATACAGCTGTATCACATTGAAACAACAGTTCTTGTATAATCACCCAAGTTGAGTAATATCAATCCTGGTCAGTACCTAAATGGGTGACTGCTTGGGAATACCAGGCATTGTAAGTTTGGTATAGTGGTTAATGACTTGAAATTGGAGAGCAGTTCCAATTTCAGTCAGGCCTATTATATTCACTTACACCCACTTTTTCTTGGAAAAGGTATGAATTTACTTCTTCCCCCCTCACTTCCCCCCAGCTATAGATAATGATTTTATATCAGTAAAAACATTATCTCAAAAAAATTCTTACAATCTAAAAATATTTTCTTGCTTTAGATAATCTACAAAGGGTTAAGTCATAAAGAAAGAATTAATTCTCATTAATTTATTTTAATAACCAACTTTTTTTCTTGCTTTTTTTTATGCAAGTAAAATAAAATTCTGGGCAGTAAAGCAAATTTCACTTTTTTAAAAATATTTTTGTTTTGACATGAGTAATCTGTAAATTATAGAAATAGCAAATTAATGACAAATCTCCCATATGCTTTAGGTTAATTAATATTTGTCAAATTGATAATACTTATCTTTCTATTAACTTATTGTGGGACATTGTTTTGTTTTGTTCCTCTTAACATCCTCCCTGGACTACTATGTTCAACATATTCTGATTGGGGGATTTATGAGGCCACATTGTTAAGGGTAATGGTGATGGAGTTATATGATCAAGAAAATTCTCTGACTGCCCCTTTTGTATCACTTGGGTGGGAGTATAGCCCTAGTGGAACAGATACAGCCACCTCCTCAATTTAGGGCTTGGCTCCTGTGTCTCGCACCTTTTTGAAATCAATATTGGTATTAATCCTGACACTTAGTGATGGGATAGAAGTGATTGCCTAATATGAACTTTATTGCTCATGACACCCCAGGACCTTCATAGGTGACATGAACTTGGTGTGTATTATTATTAGATTGGGAACTACCTTGTTAATGCTCTCAATCCTTCTAAAGAAAAAAAGAAAATTAACTTCTTCTCCCAGATTAGACATGTATATACATTTTTACAAAATAAGGAATCTTTTTCTAAGACACACATTCCAAAAATAAAATTCAAAAAACCAGCTAGATGTGATTATACATCAATCTTGATTCTTATGTCCTCCTGAACTTGAAACAAGTCCAACTGTCAACTCATACGTCTCTGTAGAGTTGACTCAGTTTCTTAGTTATGTTAAAAACAAATAAAAATATTTGTATGTTTTTCTCAAAATAATCTGTGGGGAAGGGGTTAAAATCTGCTGCATTCCATGTAATCTGTTAGGTCAACTTCCATTTACGATGATGTACATGTATACAAGGTTAGAATGTTCACTTTCCAACAATGAGATTTAGGTTCAAATCTCACAATGGTCAGTTTGTCTAGAATGTTATCACTCTAGGGAATGTGATCCCAGTGTTCAACACTTTTGAAAACTATACTGTAGTTTGACCCAAGCCTTGTCAATGAAATTGATCAAACGATACTGTTCTGAAGCACTAGATAGTTGTGCTTGTACAAAATCATGTTAATCATAACCAAGACTTTGAGCTCACTGGCCTTGTTCACTGTTTGGCATGCCTGATGTGCTCTCTCCCAGAAACTGTGACTACTGTTTGCTCAGTATAGTTGCAGTATAAACCACAGGTAGGAATGGAGCATACCTGACCAGGTGGCTGCAATGGGAATTGGCTGACTACTCTAGCAGACAGGTGTTCTCAAAAATGAGTAACTGGCCATTTTATTTTTTATATATATAATGTGTATGTGAAAGTGAATGATGAATTCTTTTTCTATTTGTACAATTGAAAACCAGTTTTATGTGTGAAGCAGTCCCCCCCCCTAAATCATTTCACCCCATGCAAGGCAGAACTGCCACTAGTATGAAGAAAGGCTACAATGAAAGAAAAGACTGAGTGCAGGACATATTAAGGGAAGGATATAAAAGATGAACAGGATTCAAGAAGATGATAGTTAACATTGCATTCAAAATTTTGGACATTGAAGCAAGAAAATGGAGGGAGTTCCATAGGTGGAAAGTGGTAGTTACATTTAACTCTTTCAATGGTAAAAGGGGTAGGACCTAGATGCTAACCTAGTAGCATACTTAAATTTATGCGGTCGGGGCAGCAGTGTGAAAAGCTCATCAGAGCAGTTGCCATGAAAAAATTTTTTTAGTAAAGACTGAGGGTAGTGATGTCATAGTTAGAAAGTGTCTGAAGTAAAAGATGCCAAGTTACACTGCAGATCCCTCTTTGGATTTTGTCAAGAACCTCGAGGTGAATATCAGGAGCACTTGGCCAAAAATGGCAACAGCATTCAATGCGCGTACTGATTAATACTACATAAATTTTAATTTTTAACGAGCAAAAAGCAATAGCCTTTGAGAATCTGACATTAAAAACAATTTGTTCTAATTTTGTTGTAAAATGATTTTTTTAAGTGATATTTCTACATGTCATTAGACAATTGAATGAATGTTAGGTGGTCTATCACTTTTACTTGATATATGGAGGGAAAAGATTTTGTAAGGAGCATAGTTATTTTTACAATCCAAAGCAGATTGATAGAAGTTGAGATGTTAGTGAGATCAACAAAATAATTATAAACTTGAGTTTTGTCATAAATTCTTAGATAAAAGAAATATTCAAACTTCATATAAAGATAGTTTGTGTTAATTACTAGTCTGTTTCTATCTCCATTGTTTTGACATTCACTTATAACTTTAATAATTTCTAAATAGGCAAATAAATAAACAGGAAGAATATGTGCTACATGTTTTAAATAAAAAGTTTTAAAAAATTACTTGGGTGGTGTTGTATTTATTCACTGGCTGACAATATCTTCTGAACTTTTTTTTCTTTTTTTTCTGTCACTTCTCTTTCTTTGTTCATTCTCCCTGAATGGTTCTATATTTTCTCTAAATATCTACTTCCTTTTTATAGAATCTCTTTATTGTTAGCTTCAAATAAAAGCTGTATTACACTTTGGTGATTTCATCTTGTCTGTCTTTCTGAAGGTTATCTCTACATACATGTTTATTTTTCAAACCCTTCCCTCTTTTTAAGCTTTTTTTTTCTCTTTACACACCTACATATATCAGTTGTTGTAAATTCTTTGTTTGTGAAATGCTCAATTGAATTTGATTTTGTTTTTGTTTTTTTTTT
>JBBBDQ010029446.1:0-70000 GCA_037127315.1 Ascarosepion bandense
TATCATTATTATATGCTTTGTTGTTCGGAATTGGCATCTTCATCTTGGTTGTTATACTCACAATGTTTCCGCTCAGACCAATTTAAAAATCATATCGGTATTTGTGAGATGAGGAATTATCATTATTATTTGCTTTGTTATTCGGAATTGGCATCTTCATCTTGGTTGTTATACTCACAATGTTTCCGCTCAGACCAATTTAAAAATCTTTATCGGTATTTTTGAGATGAGGAATTATCATTATTATTCACTTTGTTATTCGGAATTGGCATCTTCATCTTGGTTGTTATACTCAGAATGTTTCGGCTCAGACCAATTTAAAAATCTTTATCGGTATTTTTGAGATGAGGAATTATCATTATTATTTGCTTTGTTATTCGGAATTGGCATCTTCATCTTGGTTGTTATACTCACAATGTTTCGGCTCAGACCAATTTAAAAATCTTTATCGGTATTTTTGAGATGAGGAATTATCATTATTATATGCTTTGCTATTCGGAATTGGAATCTTCATCTTGGTTGTTATACTCACAATGTTTCGGCTCAGACCAATTTAAAAATCTTTACGGTATTTTTGAGATGAGGAATTATCATTATTATATGCTTTGTTATTCGGAATTGGCATCTTCATCTTGGTTGTTATACTCACAATGTTTCGGCTCAGACCAATTTAAAAATCTTTATCGGTATTTTTGAAATGAGGAATTATCATTATTATATGCTTTGTTATTCGGAATTGGCATCTTCATCTTGGTTGTTATACTCACAATGTTTCGGCTCAGACCAATTTAAAAATCTTTACGGTATTTTTGAGATGAGGAATTATCATTATTATATGCTTTGCTATTCTGAATTGGCATCTCCATCTTGGTTGTTATACTCACAATGTTTCGGCTCAGACCAATTTAAAAATCTTTACGGTATTTTTGAGATGAGGAATTATCATTATTATATGCTTTGCTATTCTGAATTGGCATCTCCATCTTGGTTGTTATACTCAGAATGTTTCGGCTCAGACCAATTTAAAAATCTTTATCGGTATTTTTGAGATGAGGAATTATCATTATTATTTACTTTGTTATTCGGAATTGGCATCTTCATCTTGGTTGTTATACTCACAATGTTTCCGCTCAGACCAATTTAAAAATCATATCGGTACTTTTGAGATGAGGAATTATCATTATTATTTGCTTTGTTGTTCGGAATTGGCATCATCGTCTTGGTTGTTATACTCACAATGTTTCGGCTCAGACCAATTTAAAAATCTTTATCGGTATTTTTGAGATGAGGAATTATCATTATTATATGCTTTGTTATTCGGAATTGGCATCTCCATCTTGGTTGTTATACTCACAATGTTTCGGCTCAGACCGACTTAAAAATCTTTATCGGTATTTTTCAGATGAGGAATTATCATTATTATATGCTTTGCTATTCTGAATTGTCATCTCCATCTTGGTTGTTATACTCAGAATGTTTCGGCTCAGACCAATTTAAAAATCTTTATCGGTATTTTTGAGATGAGGAATTATCATTATTATATGCTTTGTTATTCGGAACTGGCATCTCCATCTTTGTTGTTATACTCACAATGTTTCGGTTCAGACCAATTTAAAAATCTTTATCGGTATTTTTTTGAGATGAGGAATTATCATTATTATATGCTTTGCTATTCTGAATTGGCATCTCCATCTTGGTTGTTATACTCACAATGTTTCGGCTCAGACCAATTTAAAAATCTTTACGGTATTTTTGAGATGAGGAATTATCATTATTATATGCTTTGCTATTCTGAATTGGCATCTCCATCTTGGTTGTTATACTCAGAATGTTTCGGCTCAGACCAATTTAAAAATCTTTATCGGTATTTTTGAGATGAGGAATTATCATTATTATATGCTTTGTTGTTCGGAATTGGCATCTTCATCTTGGTTGTTATACTCACAATGTTTCCGCTCAGACCAATTTAAAAATCATATCGGTATTTTTGAGATGAGGAATTATCATTATTATTTGCTTTGTTATTCGGAATTGGCATCTTCATCTTGGTTGTTATACTCACAATGTTTCCGCTCAGACCAATTTAAAAATCTTTATCGGTATTTTTGAGATGAGGAATTACCATTATTATTTGCTTTGTTATTCGGAATTGGCATCTTCATCTTGGTTGTTATACTCACAATGTTTCGGCTCAGACCAATTTAAAAATCTTTATCGGTATTTTTGAGATGAGGAATTATCATTATTATTTGCTTTGTTATTCGGAATTGGCATCTCCATCTTGGTTGTTATACTCACAATGTTTCGGTTCAGACCAATTTAAAAATCTTTATCGGTATTTTTGAGATGAGGAATTATCATTATTATATGCTTTGTTATTCGGAACTGGCATCTCCATCTTGGTTGTTATACTCACAATGTTTCGGTTCAGACCAATTTAAAAATCTTTATCGGTATTTTTGAGATGAGGAATTATCATTATTATATGCTTTGTTATTCGGAACTGGCATCTCCATCTTGGTTGTTATACTCAGAATGTTTCCGCTCAGACCAATTTAAAAATCTTTATCGGTATTTTTGAGATGAGGAATTATCATTATTATATGCTTTGCTATTCGGAATTGGAATCTTCATCTTGGTTGTTATACTCACAATGTTCCGGCTCAGACCAATTTAAAAATCTTTACGGTATTTTTGAGATGAGGAATTATCATTATTATATGCTTTGTTATTCGGAATTGGCATCTTCATCTTGGTTGTTATACTCACAATGTTTCGGCTCAGACCAATTTAAAAATCTTTATCGGTATTTTTGAAATGAGGAATTATCATTATTATATGCTTTGTTATTCGGAATTGGCATCTTCATCTTGGTTGTTATACTCACAATGTTTCGGCTCAGACCAATTTAAAAATCTTTACGGTATTTTTGAGATGAGGAATTATCATTATTATATGCTTTGCTATTCTGAATTGGCATCTCCATCTTGGTTGTTATACTCACAATGTTTCGGCTCAGACCAATTTAAAAATCTTTACGGTATTTTTGAGATGAGGAATTATCATTATTATATGCTTTGCTATTCTGAATTGGCATCTCCATCTTGGTTGTTATACTCAGAATGTTTCGGCTCAGACCAATTTAAAAATCTTTATCGGTATTTTTGAGATGAGGAATTATCATTATTATTTACTTTGTTATTCGGAATTGGCATCTTCATCTTGGTTGTTATACTCACAATGTTTCCGCTCAGACCAATTTAAAAATCATATCGGTATTTTTGAGATGAGGAATTATCATTATTATTTGCTTTGTTATTCGGAATTGGCATCATCGTCTTGGTTGTTATACTCACAATGTTTCGGCTCAGACCAATTTAAAAATCTTTATCGGTATTTTTGAGATGAGGAATTATCATTATTATATGCTTTGTTATTCGGAATTGGCATCTCCATCTTGGTTGTTATACTCACAATGTTTCGGCTCAGACCGATTTAAAAATCTTTATCGGTATTTTTGAGATGAGGAATTATCATTATTATATGCTTTGCTATTCTGAATTGGCATCTCCATCTTGGTTGTTATACTCAGAATGTTTCGGCTCAGACCAATTTAAAAATCTTTATCGGTATTTTTGAGATGAGGAATTATCATTATTATATGCTTTGTTATTCGGAACTGGCATCTCCATCTTGGTTGTTATACTCACAATGTTTCGGCTCAGACCGATTTAAAAATCTTTATCGGTATTTTTTGAGATGAGAAATTATCATTATTATATGCTTTGTTATTCGGAACTGGCATCTTCATCTTGGTTGTGATATTCACAATGTTTCCGCTCAGACCAATTTAAAAATCTTTATCGGTATTTTTGAGATGACGAATTATCATTATTATATGCTTTGTTATTCGGAATTGGCATCTTCATCTTGGTTGTTATACTCACAATGTTTCGGCTCAGACCAATTTAAAAATCTTTATCGGTATTTTTGAGATGAGGAATTATCATTATTATATGTTTGCTATTCGGAATTGGCATCTTCATCTTGGTTGTTATACTCACAATGTTTCGGCTAAGACCAATTTAAAAATCTTTACGGTATTTTTGAGATGAGGAATTATCATTATTATATGCTTTGTTATTCGGAATTGGCATCTTCATCTTGGTTGTTATACTCACAATGTTTCCGCTCAGACCAATTTAAAAATCATATCGGTATTTTTGAGATGAGGAATTATCATTATTATTTGCTTTGTTATTCGGAATTGGCATCATCGTCTTGGTTGTTATACTCACAATGTTTCGGCTCAGACCAATTTAAAAATCTTTACGGTATTTTTGAGATGAGGAATTATCATTATTATATGCTTTGTTATTCGGAATTGGCATCTTCATCTTGGTTGTTATACTCAGAATGTTTCGGCTCAGACCAATTTAAAAATCTTTACGGTATTTTTGAGATGAGGAATTATCATTATTATATGCTTTGTTATTCGGAATTGGCATCTTCATCTTGGTTGTTATACTCACAATGTTTCGGCTCAGACCAATTTAAAAATCTTTATCGGTATTTTTGAGATGAGGAATTATCATTATTATATGCTTTGCTATTCGGAATTGGCATCTTCATCTTGGTTGTTATACTCACAATGTTTCGGCTCAGACCAATTTAAAAATCTTTAAGGTATTTTTGAGATGAGGAATTATCATTATTATATGCTTTGTTATTCGGAATTGGCATCTTCATCTTGGTTGTTATACTCACAATGTTTCCGCTCAGACCAATTTAAAAATCATATCGGTATTTTTGAGATGAGGAATTATCATTATTATTTGCTTTGTTATTCGGAATTGGCATCATCGTCTTGGTTGTTATACTCACAATGTTTCGGCTCAGACCAATTTAAAAATCTTTATCGGTATTTTTGAGATGAGGAATTATCATTATTATATGCTTTGTTATTCGGAATTGGCATCTCCATCTTGGTTGTTATACTCACAATGTTTCGGCTCAGACCAATTTAAAAATCTTTATCGGTATTTTTGAGATGAGGAATTATCATTATTATATGCTTTGTTATTCGGAACTGGCATCTCCATCTTGGTTGTTATACTCACAATGTTTCGGCTCAGACCGATTTAAAAATCTTTATCGGTATTTTTGAGATGAGAAATTATCATTATTATATGCTTTGTTATTCGGAACTGGCATCTTCATCTTGGTTGTGATATTCACAATGTTTCCGCTCAGACCAATTTAAAAATCTTTATCGGTATTTTTGAGATGAGGAATTATCATTATTATATGCTTTGTTATTCGGAATTGGCATCTTCATCTTGGTTGTTATACTCACAATGTTTCGGCTCAGACCAATTTAAAAATCTTTATCGGTATTTTTGAGATGAGGAATTATCATTATTATATGTTTGCTATTCGGAATTGGCATCTTCATCTTGGTTGTTATACTCACAATGTTTCGGCTCAGACCAATTTAAAAATCTTTATCGGTATTTTTGAGATGAGGAATTATCATTATTATATGCTTTGTTATTCGGAATTGGCATCTTCATCTTGGTTGTTATACTCACAATGTTTCCGCTCAGACCAATTTAAAAATCATATCGGTATTTTTGAGATGAGGAATTATCATTATTATTTGCTTTGTTATTCGGAATTGGCATCATCGTCTTGGTTGTTATACTCACAATGTTTCGGCTCAGACCAATTTAAAAATCTTTACGGTATTTTTGAGATGAGGAATTATCATTATTATATGCTTTGTTATTCGGAATTGGCATCTTCATCTTGGTTGTTTTACTCAGAATGTTTCGGCTCAGACCAATTTAAAAATCTTTACGGTATTTTTGAGATGAGGAATTATCATTATTATTTGCTTTGTTATTCGAAATTGGCATCTTCATCTTGGTTGTTATACTCAGAATGTTTCGGCTCAGACCAATTTAAAAATCTTTATCGGTATTTTTGAGATGAGGAATTATCATTATTATATGCTTTGTTATTCGGAATTGGCATCTTCATCTTGGTTGTTATACTCACAATGTTTCGGCTCAGACCAATTTAAAAATCTTTATCGGTATTTTTGAGATGGGGAATTATCATTATTATATGCTTTGTTATTCTGAATTGGCATCTTCATCTTGGTTGTTATACTCACAATGTTTCGGCTCAGACCAATTTAAAAATCTTTACGGTATTTTTGAGATGAGGAATTATCATTATTATATGCTTTGCTATTCTGAATTGGCATCTCCATCTTGGTTGTTATACTCACAATGTTTCGGCTCAGACCAATTTAAAAATCTTTACGGTATTTTTGAGATGAGGAATTATCATTATTATATGCTTTGCTATTCTGAATTGGCATCTCCATCTTGGTTGTTATACTCAGAATGTTTCGGCTCAGACCAATTTAAAAATCTTTATCGGTATTTTTGAGATGAGGAATTATCATTATTATTTACTTTGTTATTCGGAATTGGCATCTTCATCTTGGTTGTTATACTCACAATGTTTCGGCTCAGACCAATTTAAAAATCTTTATCGGTATTTTTGAGATGAGAAATTATCATTATTATATGCTTTGTTATTCGGAACTGGCATCTTCATCTTGGTTGTGATATTCACAATGTTTCCGCTCAGACCAATTTAAAAATCTTTATCGGTATTTTTGAGATGAGGAATTATCATTATTATATGCTTTGTTATTCGGAATTGGCATCTTCATCTTGGTTGTGATATTCACAATGTTTCCGCTCAGACCAATTTAAAAATCTTTATCGGTATTTTTGAGATGAGGAATTATCATTATTATATGCTTTGTTATTCGGAACTGGCATCTCCATCTTGGTTGTTATACTCACAATGTTTCCGCTCAGACCAATGTAAAAATCTTTATCGATATTTTTGAGATGAGGAATTATCAGTATTATATGCTTTGTTATTCGGAACTGGCATCTTCGTCTTGGTTGTTATACTCACAATGTTTCGGCCCAGACCGATTTAAAAATCTTTATCTGTATTTTTGAGATGAGAAATTATCATTATTATATGCTTTGCTATTCTGAATTGGCATCTCCATCTTGGTTGTTATACTCACAATATTTCGGCTCAGACCGATTTAAAAATCATTATCGGTATTTTTGAGATGAGGAATTATCATTATTATATGCTTTGTTATTCGGAACTGGCATCTTCATCTTGGTTGTTATACTCACAATGTTTCGGCTCAGACCAATTTAAAAATCTTTATCGGTATTTTTGAGATGAGGAGTTATCATTATTATTTGCTTTGTTATTCGGAATTGGCATCTTCATCTTGGTTGTTATACTCACAATGTTTCGGCTCAGACCAATTTAAAAATCTTTATCGGTATTTTTGAGATGAGGAATTATTATTTTTTGCTTTGTTATTCGGAATTGGCATCTTCATCTTGGTTGTTATACTCACAATGTTTCGGCTCAGACCAATTTAAAAATCTTTATCGGTATTTTTGAGATGAGGAATTATCATTATTATTTGCTTTGTTATTCGGAATTGGCATCTTCATCTTGGTTGTTATACTCACAATGTTTCCGCTCAGACCAATTTGAAAATCTTTATCGCTATTTTTGAGATGAGGAATTATCATTATTATATGCTTTGTTATTCGGAACTGGCATCTCCATCTTGGTTGTTATACTCACAATGTTTCGGCTCTGACCAATTTAAAAATCTTTATCGGTATTTTTGAGATGAGAAATTATCATTATTATATGCTTTGTTATTCGGAACTGGCATCTTCATCTTGGTTGTTATACTCACAATGTTTCGGCTCAGACCAATTTAAAAATCTTTATCGGTATTTTTGAGATGAGAAATTATCATTATTATATGCTTTGTTATTCGGAATTGGCATCTTCATCATGGTTGTTATACTCACAATGTTTCCGCTTTTGCACAGTCCGTTTCTCTAATCATGTCTGTCTTAGTAGTCGATAGTTCCTCTCGGAATTTTAAACCTGCCCACTTATTCAATCTACAGCTGTAGAATATTCGCGTTACACGGAGTCTGCTTAGGGCATATATCTTACTTCGAATGGCTTCAAGTGACACCTTATAATGTAAAAACAACTCCATGGCTCGTTACTAGTGAAACGAGGTTGCATTACTAATCAGCATATAACGAGACGTTGATTTATATTATTATTAACATTAATAATAATAATAATTCTAGTAGTGTGGATAGTAGTAGCAATTGGAATGACTATATAGAATCTACAGATAAATTCGCTGCTAAGGATGTCGGTTCTCTGTGTAGGGCCAGGGAGATTTTCCCGTCTGAAACAATCATGCACATATACAAATCTACCATCCTCCCGTGCATTGAATACTGCTGCCATATCTGGTCAAGTGCTCCTGCTATCCACCTAGGGGTCCTTGACAAAATCCAACGGAGAATCTGTAATGCGATCGATTCCGACTTGGAAGCTAGGATACAGTCACTTTCTCACCGGCGCAATGTGGCTTCTCTGTGTCTCTTCTACAAATACTTTGACGGCTTCTGCTTCGATGAACTTAGCTCACTGGTACCCCCCCTACATGGATTTACTCGAGCCACAAAATTAGCAACTAGGTCCCACCCTTTTACTGTGAAACCAATAAATTGTAAAAGCAAATTCTGCTCCATCAACTTATTCTCTCGCACTTCCCGCCTGTGGAATTCACTCCCGTTTGCTTGCTTTCCCGACAGCTACAATCTCCAGGAACTTAAATGTAAAGTCAATAGTCATCTCCAATCTCACTAACTTGCATTCTTTCTCTCTCTCTCTTTCTCTCTCATGCTTTTTTCTTCGTCCACTCCACACTCATTCTTGTAACCTGTCACTTTTTTTCATAAATTACCTCCTATGTAACCCCTTGCTCAACAGTGGAAGTAAAATGCCTTGCTTGGGGCGACAGGATTATAAAAAAGAAAATATGGTCATCGGCACGGAATATAGACTGGAAAATGCCCGAATACTTCTCCACCACCACGCCAGATTGCCTTGGTTGTCAGCTGATTTTAATGTTGATTCTAAATTCAAAATCGCGTTGAAAAGGGAACCCCACTTTTTCCTATAAAGTCAAGTCAATGCTGGTTTTTCTTTGCTTTGGTATCAAGAGAAGTCTACATTTGTTTAATTGGAGTAGATAGACTAAACTATAGCCCGGTTCACACTCCACCCACGTCTATTGAACAGGTGTAAACGCTCATACCTTGTTCCCTGTTTAGGATGTGGTTTCCGGTTTTCTCTTTTCCAATCTTTTCACTCTTTTCCTTTTTTTAAATTTTTTTCAATTGGAGATAGACTAAACTATCGCCCGGTTCACACTCCACCCACGTCTATTGAACAGGTGTAAAGGCTCATCCCTTGTTCCCTGTTTAGGATGTGGTTTCCGGCTTTCTCTCTTTTCACTCTTACGTAGCCCCCGGCACATCAGTGGCGTTACCGCCTTGCTCGGGGTGATATGATTTTAAAAAAATTATCCATTGAATCTTATATATATTTTCATAAAAAAACAAAAAAACGTTTCCTTACACCTAATGGTGTGTAGGGCAGCGTTTTTGCTGTTTCCGTAACAAACTGTTTTTTATGGGGCAGGGTTGTTAGCCCAGCGCCCAACCCCTGAACCTGGAGGAAGGTGATTTTCTAAGCGTAGCTTAGACGTAGCACACAGCCGAAAGTAAGGGGTACTCAGTGAGGATCGAACTCACTACTTAGTTATAACGATTCTAGCGAGACGAGCTTGTTAACCATTACACCACACCGAGGTGCCCATATATATATATATATATATATATGTTAAACATGAACTAAGAAGACAGTTGACAACGATTGACATTGAATCTTAATTTTTAAGATTAAAATTGACTGGAAACCAAGAAGCTGGAATATACTTCCACGAACGTAAAGTACGAGAGAAGAAACTGTTAGCATAGAACTTACGGCTACATCTAACTATTTCAACTGTGAATAGATGATACCTATCTGCCGATCTAGTACTGCACTTATATATATATATATATATATATATATATATATATATATATATATATATATAAGGCACGATTTTTGTGTGTGTGTGTCTGTCTGTATGTCCTTTATACAAATCCACAATTTTCATCCAATTCTCACCAAACTTCACACACATATTTTTTAGACATCCAGTCAAGTCATGGGTTACTTATTTTTTCCGATCCCCCCTTCGCTGATATCGGAAATTGACACCCCGATATCTGATCAGGTCCGATCAAAATCAGGTTTTCAGCCTTTTTATTTTGTTTTTTTTGCTTGGGGTTTTGCTCCAAGTAGGTATAACTGTAGTTCTTAGTCTCAGCCATGATACCATTTATTCAGAGGACTTATTTAACTTTCAAAATTCAGTTTGCAACGGAAAACTTATTTGACATCGATACCGGAAATTTGACTTACATCCATTCGTTTTAGTAAGTTCTACGGCTTCAAACTTTCAACAACCTACGTTTTTCGTGACAACGTCTAAAGAGTTTGAGCTCCGGGACCATGGATTAGTTGTAAAGATTTCATTACACTCGAGCAGCACCGCTGCTAGTATACATCTAAACTTATTTATAAATGGAACTTTGTCTGTGTGTGTGTCCCCGTTACCTATATACTCCGAAACGACTGAACCGATTTTCTTGAAAATTTACAGTTGTACTATGAGCGTCTGCAAGTGTTCTTAGCTAGGTTTTGTGTTGAGGTACCCCAGATAAATATCGAAAATCGATAATCGAAAAAATCGTGTTATAGAAAGAGTGGTCCGATTTTAATCAAATTTGATACACTCATAGACAAAGACATAAGAAACGATATTCAGAAGTTTCAAGGTTGCAGTTTTTACAATAGTGCAGAAAATCGCTAATATATATATATATATATATATATATATATATATATATATATATATAAAAGGCAAGATGTTTGTGTGTGTCTGCCTGTATGTCTGTATTTTTTCAACCCTTTTATTTTAGTTTTTGCTTCGGGTTTGGCTCTAAGAAGGTATAATTGTAGTTCTTAGTCTCAGCCATGATACCATTTACTCAGAGGACTTATTTAGCCTTCATAATTCAGTTTACAACGAAAAAACGTATTTGATATCGATAACAGGAAATCAAAATTTGACTTTGTGCTTCCGTCTCTCACTTCTAAGCTCAGTGAGCTATCTCTTCTTTCTCTACCGCTCCCTCTCCTCCTCTGACCGTTTAGTGCTTGACAGCATCTCTGACAATATCGACAAGGCCATTTCTTCTCACCCATCTGCCCATATCTTCGTGTTTGGTGACTTTAACGCCCACCAAACTAAGTGGCTGGAAAACTCTGTCACCGACCCTGCTGGTGTCCACACCATTAATATTTCAATTTCCCAATCCATTACGCAAGTGGTGGACTTCCCCACGCGTTTTTCCAACAGCCCTAAAGGAAGGGACTCTTTACTAGGCCTCTGCTTCACTTCCATCCCAAATTCATGCACCACTAGACAGCTCTGCCCTCTCGGAAATTCTGACAACGCCGTAGTTTCTGTCAACATCTCTTTCCACTCCACCCCTACCCAAGAAACCCAAACCCAGACCAACAGAATATCCTACTGCTATCAAAGAGCAGACTGGGATTCGTTCCATGACTTCCTCTGCGACGTCCCTTGAAACAATGTTTTTAGTCTTCCCATCGAAGACTGTGCATCAGAGGGCTCCTCCTGGGTTAAGGCTGGCATCGATGCTTTCATCCCTGCCAGGAAATTTCAGCTTAAATCCCATTCGTCTCCCTGGTTCTCACCCGCTTGCTCGGCCGCCATTGCCCACCGGAATCACTTCTTCCGGCTTTATCGTAGCCACGCGTCGGACCAAAACAAGCGCCTCTTCGCCTCAGCTCGTAATAAGTGTAAAAAGGTACTTAGCAAAGCTAAGATGCTGTTTGCTGCCAGATTGAAGCAACGCATAGCATCCTCTAAGTTCGGTACCAAAGACTACTGGCGCCTCTGTACAACCGTGCTTAACAAGAGTAAGTCCTCAATACCCCCACTAATCAACGAGTTTGAGGTCCTCACCTCCCCAGCGGACAAGGCTGAATGCTTTGCCCGTAGATTCTCGACCAACACGTGTCTGGATTCGTCTGGAGTCTATACACCCGACTTCCCACCTAGAACAGAGGCCCAATTGAATGACGTCCACATCACGCCCTCGCAGATTTCTAACATAATCTCAAAACTTGACCCTCACAAAGCGTGAGGCGGGGATGGAATCCCTATCATAGTCTTGAAGAAATGTACCCCTGAACTCTCCTCTGTCCTTTCTAAACTCTACAACCTCTGCCTATCTTCCTCCTGCTTTCCTGCCAGTTGGAAGTCTTCTTCTGTGGTTCCAATATTTAAGAACACTGGTGAATCCTTGGACCCCGCAAATTACCGCCCTATCAGCCTTCTTCCGATCTTTGGCAAAGTGTTCGAAGCCATTATCATCGCCGAGGTCGTTCAACATCTCACGGCCCACAGGCTACTCTCGGACAAGCAATATGGCTTCCGCTTCACAAGATCCACTGCTGATATGCTAACGACCATCACTGAATATATATACCGGGCTCTCGACAAGAATGGTGAAGCGTGAACCGTTGCCTTGGACATATCTAAAGCATTCGACAGAGTATGGCATGCCGGCCTTCTACGGAAACTGCGAAGCTACGGCATAACTGGACTTTTGTTGGGCCTAATCCAGTCATTCCTCTCTAACCGTACTTTGAAGGTTGTATTAAACGGACATGCCTCTCAGAACTATCCTACAAACGCGGGTGTCCCTTAAGGCTCCATCCTAGGTCCTACGCTCTTTCTAATCTACATCAATGATCTCCCCGATGCCATAACATCCTAAGTGGGTATGTACGCCGATGATACCACAGTTTACTCTCACCTCCATCAAAAATCTGGTGTTGGTGAAAAGGCTAACCTCGCTGTCGAGCTTGAAAAGGACCTCCAAATCGTGGTGGATTGGGGTAAGAAATGGCTCGTAAAATTCAATTCTTCCAAAACGAAGCTGCTGTCAATTAACCACCACTGACAACCGCACCCACCCCATTAGCATGGAACAGGCTTGTCTCCCAGAGAGTAAAACACTACGCCTGCTCGGCCTGACACTTTCAGCGGACCTCAAGTGGAATGACTACGTCGAATCCATTGCTAAATCTGCTGCTATGAAAGTTGACTCTCTGTGCAGGGCCCGGAAATTCTTTCCGCCTGAATCTATCCTGCACATATATAAATCTACCGTCCGCCCGTGTATTGAATACTGCTGCCACATCTGGTCGGGTGCCCCTGCTATTCTCCTCGGGCTTCTTGACAAAATACAGCGGAGAATCTGTAATGTGATCGATACCGACTTAGCTGACCGACTGCAGTCACTCTCTCACCGACGTGACGTGGCTTTCCTGTGCCTCTTCTATAAGTACTTTTACGGCTTCTGCTCGGATGAACCTAAATCACTGGTGCCCCCTAAGTGTGAATTTTCATGAGATACTAGATTGGCAATTAGTCCCACCTTTTTACAGTGAAACCGACGAAATGTAACGGCAATTTATACTCCAACAGCTTCTTTTCTCGCACTTCCCGCCTGTGGAATTCCCTTAAACCTGATTGCTTCTCCGGCGGCTACAACCTCCAGGAGTTTAAATGTAAGGTCAATAGACACCTCCTAACACACTAACTCGCACCCATTCCCTCCAACACTCTCCCTACGTACCTCCTAACTCGTCTATCACCCTCCCTCTGATATTTCCTATACCCAATCTGCGCTATAGTGGCAGTGCATTGCCTTGCTTGGGGTGATATGATTAAAAAAAAAGAAAAACATCCATTCATTTTTCTTTCAGTTTACGGTTTCATTTTAATTGGAAACAAGTATTGCTTTTTAGCCTTTCGTGCCAACGTCTAAAGCGTCTGAGCTCCAGGACCATGGATTAGTTTTAAAGCTTTCATTACCCCCGTGCAACGCCGGGCTATACTGCTAGTATATATATATATATATATATATATATATATATAAGAGTTTGTGAAGAGTCTTGATCTCTCCTGTCATGAAGGGATATGAAAAAAGGATGGAAAAGATGTTTTGTTATTGTAGCAGAAGTTGCAAACCTAGCTCAAGTAAAGGAAAATAGTGATACCATTTCATGTGCTTTTATTATTTGCATTTTTATCATTTCTAAAACTACAAAACCTTCTACAAAATGAAGTAAAATAAAGTAAGAAAATGGATTAAACATTAACTGCTAGAAGACAAATTATACGGTTGTGAGCAAAAGGCATGAACCCAAATCGGAGGCATCAGAATCAAATAAGTGTCAAGATTTAAATATCTGGGAAGTGTTTAAACACAAGACGGAAGTTGCGACACTGAAATCCGAAGATACTTTCCTAAAGCTAAGCAGAGTATTAAGAGACATAAAAAACTTCGTTGCGTGTTATCTGTCCTCCTATATAGCAGTGAATGCTGGACAATCTCTTCAAAAAAGAAGAAGATTGCTGCAAGAGAAATGTGGTTCTACAGAAGGATGCTGAGGATACCATTAAACGGGATATGCGAGTAACGACGAAGTTTTAGAGAAAATGGAAACAAAGGAAATGTATACTTAACATCAGGAAGATACAGTTGAAATTTTGATGACACATAATGAGGAAAGAGGAATTGGAGAATTTGATACTCACCAGAAAGATTGAAGGCAAGAGAGGTTCGCATAAAAACATGCAACATGCACTAAATGAATAGCAAAGCAAGGTTTAGGAGAAATAACAGAAAGACAAAATTTATCACAAGCTACAAAGGACAGGAAACTGTGGAGAACGACGATCGCCTACATTCAGTTAGAACATTCATATTTTATCATGCACTCACTGACAACGTATTAACCTTTGTATAAAAATTAGAGTATGTTTGAAATCTAATCCCACGTACAAGTAGGAGTTTCCCCAACAGACACGTTAAAAAGGTCCTTATAGCGCGTTCGGAACGAGGGGGTGCTCTGATAAATATCTTCGTTACTTAATCATTAAGCATTTAGATTTAGCAGCTCGACTTCAGTCACTTTCTCACCGACGTGATATGGCTTCCCTCTGTCTTTTCTGCAAATACAGAATGAGGCTGAGCAACATGCTTATTTGAATTTGGCGCCCTGAAGCGATGGTACGATTAACCCAGTCTACTGAGCAGAATAGACGCCATCTGACTGATGTCATCTTTAAAATTTAAATGTAATTGATTTTGTTTAAAGAATTACATGTATATTTGCATTACTTTTGTTTTATTTGTTATTCCAAAATAAGCAAGTTGCTCTGCCCCACCCTGTATTTTCATGGTTACTGCTCTGACTAGCTTTTTTTTTTCTTATACCCCGACCACATGAGTCTATTTTTGATGCTAGATTGGCAACTAAGTCCCACCCTTTTACTGTAAAAATAGTCAAATATAACTCCCCCTTATACTCTAGTAGTTTCTTTTCTCGCACTTCCCGCCTGTCGAACTCCCTTCCATATACTTACTTCTCTGGCTACAATCTCCAGAAGTTTAAATGCAACGTCAATTGCCATCACTTACCTCCCTAAATCCCATCCACCTCTAATCCTTTCTTAGGCATCCCTGTGCCGTTTTTTTTTTATTTTCACTGTACCCCCCACCCTGAGCACAAGTGGCGGTCCTACCTTGCTTGAGGTGAAATGAATATAATTTTTTTTTAAAAATCACCTGAGATTAAAAAACAAACAAACAAAAAAGCTATCAAGTTTTTAAAATTTAGTCAAAATGATTTCGTCATTGGCTTACCGTTTGCGTCGGCGTCAAATGTATTTTGACATCTTTCTTCTGCTGTATCCTTTTCTCTGTAATGACAAAAGTGAGGAAAACGTTCCGTTAGTTGATACAAAAGTGATTTAAACTCTAAGCTAGACACACAATATACGGACCTCTATCCATTCCCTGAAAAAACAGCATATCATGATGTTAAAATGGATAAAACTTAATTAAAAAGTTTTATCGTCAAAATGTTTGTTATTATTAAGAGGAAAGATCAAAGTAATTTTTCATTATTTTTTAAAATCTTTTAATTCTTTCTAACATATTCGAAATTTTTGTTAAAATCTTGTTTTTCTTTCGTCAGCGATTAGCGCGATTTTTGCCAAGAGATTATATAAACATAATATTACACAGCACATTTTTTGCCTAGAGATTATATAAACATAATATTACACAACACATTTTTTGCCTAGAGATCATATAAACATAATATTACACAGCACATTTTTTGCCTAGAGATTATATAAACATAATATTACACAGCACATTTTTTGCCTAGAGATTATATAAACATAATATTACACAGCACATTTTTTGCCTAGAGATTATATAAACATAATATTACACAGCACATTTTTTGCCTAGAGATTATATAAACATAATATTACACAGCACATTTTTTGCCTAGAGATTATATAAACATAATATTACACAGCACATTTTTTGCCTAGAGATTATATAAACATAATATTACACAACACATTTTTTGCCTAGAGATCATATAAACATAATATTACATGTGCCTAGAGATTATATAAACATAATATTACACTGCTTCATTTTTGCCTAGAGATTATAAACATAATATTACACATCACATTTTTTACAAGTTATATAAACATAATATTACTGGCACATTTTTTGCCTAGAAGTATATAAACATAATATTACACAACACATTTTTTGCCTAGAGATTATATAAACATAATATTACAGCACATTTTTGCCTGAAATTCTCTTATAATATTACACAGCACATTTTTTGCCTAAATTATATAAACATAATATTACACAACACATTTTATAACACAAAATTCACTAAACATAATATTACACAGCACATTTTTGCCTAGAGATTATATAAACATAATATTTTGCTTTCCATTTTTGCCTAGAGATTATATAAACATAATATTACACAGCACATTTTTGCAAGAGATTATATAAACAATATTACACAGCACATTTTTGCCTAGAATTATATAAACATAATATTACAGCATTTTTGCCAAAGAGATTATATAAACATAATATTACACAGCACATTTTTGCCTAGAGATTATATAAACATAATATTACATACATTTTTTGCCTAGAGATTATATAAACATAATATTACACCTTTATTTTGCGAAATTCTCATATAATATTACACAGCACATTTTTGCCAAGAGATTATATAAACACCAATATTACACAACACATTTTGCCTAGAATTATATAAACATAATATTACACAGCACATTTTTGCCAAGAGATTATACAAGCATAATATTACACAGCACATTTTTTGCCTAGAGATTATATAAACATAATATTACATTTTTTGCCAAGAGATTATATAAACATAATATTACACAGCACATTTTTGCCTAGAGATTATATAAACATAATATTTGCCACATTTTTGCCTAGAGATTATATAAACATAATATTACAGCACATTTTTACTAGAATTATATAAACATAATATTACACAGCATTTTTTGTAAAGATTATATAAACATAATATTACACAGCATTTTTTTATAGAGATTATATACAATAATATTACACAGCACATTTTTGCCTAGAGATTATATAAACATAATATTACACAGCACATTTTTTGCCTAAGATTATATAAACATAATATTACACAGCATTTTTGCCTAGAGATTATATAAACATAATATTACACAGCACATTTTGCTTATATTTTTTGCCTAGGAATTATATAAACATATATACACAGCACATTTTTTACTAGAGATTATATAAACATAATATTACAGCACATTTTGCCTAGAGATTATATAAACATAATATTACACAGCATTTTTACTTAGAGATTATATAAACATAATATTACAACACATTTTTACTTAAGAGATTATATAAATATAATATTACACAGCACATTTTTTGCCTAGGAATTATATAAACATAATATTACACAGCACATTTTTTGCCAAGAGATTATATAAACATAATATTACAGCATTTTTTGCCAAGTTATATAATAATATTACCTAGCATTTTTTGCCTAGAGATTATATAAACATAATATTACACAGCACATTTTTTGCCTAGAGATTATATAAACATAATATTACATACATTTTTGCAAGATTATATAAACATAATATTACTACAGCACATTTTGCAAGAGATTATATAAACATAATATTTTGCTTCATTTTTTTTTGCTGGTGAAAAACACATTAATTTGGAAATTTTTGCAAAAATCAAATAATGGTCGGATTTTGATGAAACTTTCAAGACATTCACAAATGACTGAAATTATTTTTGAAAGAATTATTTTTATAAAATCTTGGTAAAAATATTTTTTTACATATGTTACCCCGACTGCAATTAATTTCCTAGAAATTAACTAGACGTCAGGAATTTTTTTTCTTTTTATTAATTAAATGCAGAATTCAATTTCCTAAAATTAGCTCCTTTTCAGAAAATCTCTGAACCGTGAAAACAACAACGGAATAAAACTACGCCATTTTTATTTAAATAAACTTTTAATTGATTTTATAAACAATATAAATTAAGGAGATCATAGACCCAAGAGAAAAACTTTTTCGATGAATCATGAATTTTTACAAGAATTGTTTTCATTTTTATTATTTTTATGATAATAATTTATAAAGTTTCAAAAATTTTTTAAAATTTCTTCTACTCGTTGATTCCATTAAGTTATAAAGTTAATACGTGAAGAATCGAAAATTCAAAAACTTAATACAAATATTCTAGCCATTACATTTGTAAAATAATTAAAAGGTGTGTGTGTGTGTGTGTGTGTGTGTGTGTGTGTGTGTGTGTGTGTGTGTGTGCATGTGAGTGACCCGAATTTTATTCTACGGCTGGCAGTAAGTGCGATATCAGTAAAAAAAATCACGTATTTCAAAGGTTCCGCTCCTTACAGAAAAAAAAATATATGTATATAGATTTTTGGGGGCCGGATACGCGGGATAATCTTCTGCCCAGTCAGTCATGTTTCTTTCGAGACATGATCGTTCAAGCATTTATCACGTATGACACTTAACTGACTGACTGAATATAATAGTTGAAAACAAGATTAAGGCTTATACTGAGCATAAAGTGAGGGATCAGTTTTATATTGCTATGAAGTAATAAACTGATCCCCCATTAAATACTTCGTAATAATATAATACATCTTTTCCCCCTTTAGCTATGAGTCAAATAACAGAACAGATTGGGTTCTATAGCCTTGGTCGGCAACCAGCCTACCGCAGAAAGCAATGGCAACCTACTGCGGGATAATCTTTTGCCCAGTCAGTCATGTCTCTTTCGAGACATGATCGCCCGAAGCATGTATCATGTATAACACTTTACTGAATGACTGACAATCCTTTCATTTCGCTTCCGTGTTTCCTGTTTACGTTTCAGCATTCAACGGGCTTTGCAAATCATCCTTTCAAAATTTAAAGTAAATTTTACATTTTTAATTCCTAGGTCCCTCATTTTGTTAAAACACGTAATTGTGAAATTCACAATTTGTGGAAGCATCCAATCTTAAAGAATATGAAAAATAGATATTAAGAATAAAAATTAAAAAAAGACCATAGCAGTTAATAAATTATTGAGTTAACTCAGTCATGTAATATAATTTCATTGTCTGTTATTAAATTTTCCAATTAATTTATAAGAAAGTTTTATATTATTTTAATTTTTATTTTTCAGAAAGCATCTTCAAAAGTAAGGATATAAAGCTAGACTTACTAAAATTCTATAAAATATTAGACGTTTGTTGAAAATATTATGCTAAATTTTAAATTTTGATATGTAGTTAAACTGCAAAAAACGAAACGTATGATTAAGCTACATACATTTATGCCAATTTTGGCCAACATATTTAGCTTTCTTTGACAGCTTCCGTCTGTCATGCTATTCGTCACCTCAGATAACACTATAATAACACTGATGAGAAGACTTCCGTGATTAAGAAACGCTTTTATAGTCCATGTCAGGCAGCAAGCAAGTAAAACCTCTTTAAAATCAGATTAACGTAAGTTGGAATTTGATAATTTTACTGAAATAACGTGTCATCGAGGTATATTTTATTTTTGCAAGATTTTTAAAACCGAGAATTGACTTGTATTTACAAATTGCGTCGATCGATCAAAAATGGCCGAAAAATTGAAGTTTTTTAAATCTGAAAATTTTAGATTCCAATAAATATAATTTCAGTTTGAAATACAGCGGAGTAATTTGCTCGCAAGAATTAGTAAATTTAATCCTTTAGGTTTCAATTAAAACTAAATTGAAAGCTTCAAGAAAGCATATTCATTTATTAAAAATTTAAAACGTAGGCATCGAAAACGATTAGAAGTACCTTCACAAGACTAATTACTAACTAATCCTCATTGATAAAGAAATAAATAATTGTCTTTTTCTATAACAACGGGAATTTTTAGTGGGCTGGATGGGTCCTCACGTAAATGGATTTAATTTCTTTTAAATGTTTGATTTATCTTTTATTTTTGTGCGATTTCATGAGCGTCTGTTATTTGAGAGGGTAGCAGAACCTTTGATATATCAACGATATGTTGATGATACCTTCTCTTTATTTGACAGCGCCATTGATGCTGAACATTTTTTAGTTCAGTTGAACTCTTTACTCCTTGGATGTGCGTTGTGGTGGTACAGTGGATATCGGCTCGGAACGAGAAACCGGGGAGCCGAGTTCGAATTCCAGCTGAATCCATTGTATTTACTTACGCGCAAATACCCTTGGGAAAGGTATTAATCCGTCTATTCCTTCCAGTTATGGGTTAAATAGCAGGACAGATTGGGTTCTATAGCCTTGGTCGGCAACCAGTCTACCGCAGAAAGCAATGGCAACCTACTGCGGGATAATCTTCTGTCCAGTCAGTCATGTCTCTTTAGAGACATGATCGCCCAAGCGTGTATGGCACCTAAACTGACTGACTGAACTCTTTACATCCTTCCCTTCAGTTTACCATGGAGATTGAAAGGGGTGGATGTCTCCCATTTTTAGATGTCCTTGTTCAGCGGCGGGACGGCAGTTTCGTGACTTCTGTTTTTCGCAAACCAACATTCACTGGTTTGTATACTAATAGGAAGTCGTTTGTCCCTAAGTCTCGTAAACTGGGTCTGATAGAAACCTTGGTTCATCGTGCCTTGAATATTTGTTCCCCTGAATGTTTAGAAAGCGAATTAATTCGCTTGCAGGAGATTTTCGAAGGCAACGGGTACCCGGTTAATGTGGTGAAACGGGTAAATGGATCGCAAGATCAAACGTTATAAAGAACCTAAGGTTGATGGACCTAGCCGCTGTCCCTTGTATCTGAAAATACCCTGGTTTGGTAGAAGATGTCAAACTATAACCGACAGAGTTTCGGCATGTGTTTCGTCCTGTTATCCTGCGGTGCAGTTGCGTGTTGTTTTTCAGACTAGACCTGTGTTTCCTTCCTTCAGTAAAGATAGGTTGTCCTATTTTCGAAAAAGTTCAATTGTTTATCAGTTTAAATGCTGTTGTGATGCAGCATACATAGGACGTACCGATCTGAGGTTGGAGACGCGGGTTTCACAACACGTCCCCGCTAATATACGTTCCAGTGGCTCTCTCAGACCTATAAGAACAACACAATCTGTTCTGGATTCTGCTATTGGCCAACATCTTTTGGATAATTAGGTGTGTGCCTCGGCATATGAGGACAGCTGGTTCACTGTCTTGCACAGTCTTGCACAGTCTACCCACCATCTTCGTATTTTGGAAGCAATTTGCTTGAAAATTCATCAGCCGAGCCTGTGCAGACAGAAAGAGCGGTTTCTACGCTCCTTACAATTGCTGGTGAGTCTGTGAGTGTAACATTTTTTCACTTTTAAACACTCTTGTGGAATTATATGTGTACCCCCCCCTTACATTTTATGTGTTTTTTTCAATAAATTTATTTTTAAACGAGTTCCATCATCTCCCAGCATTGTAAGTAATTTATTTTGACTTGTCCTTTTCCTTATTTCCCTTAAAATTAAAGCCAACGAGAACCCTTGATAAGAGTTGGCCGAAAGGTTCCTCGGGTTTGGGTTTAAATAATATGACGTCTGTTCTTTTTAAAGCTATTTTTATTAAATGGGTTCATCTAATCCCCTTCTCATATCATTGTAAATTTATATTTATATTTTGAGGTAAAAGAAAAAATTATATATATATATATATATATATATATATATATGTAATTAAAAAAAAATTAAAAACAGTTACTACTTCCTCGATTTACGCGTTACTCTTAAGTAATGAATTGAGTTCTTCCGGTGACTGGCGTGTGTATACACCACATATATATATAACACGATAAAATTTGCCTTCTCTCACTCAATGCGTAAATAGTCCGACTGACACCAAATTTGTCGAGTTTCGATCCCGGCTGGAAGTAAGTGGAAGTCTATACTGATGAGCTTGATACATCAAGACAGACTTGTAAGTGAAATTATAATATATATATATATATATATATACTTCTGGGAAAGGTATTAATCTATCTCTTCTCAAGCTTGTTTGTTAAAACCTATTACAACTGAGTAGTGAGTTCGATCCTCACTGGGTACCAGGTACTTTCGGCCTTGTGCCACATCTAAACTGCGCTCAAAAAATCAACTATCTCTTCTCTCTTCAGCTATGTGTTGAATAGCAGGACAGATGGATTCTATAGCAGATGGGTTCTATAGCAGATGGGTTCTATATTTTCAACAAACGTCTAATATTTTATAGAATTTTAGTTAGTCTAGCTTTATATCCTTACTTTTGAAGATGCTATAACCAGTTTACCGCAGAAAGTAATGGCAAACTACTGCGGGAAAATCTTAAATCCCAAGTGTGTATCACGTATGACAATTAACTAACAGATCGATTAAATGATTTTAATCGATTGAATTTTTGATGTCGTGAGTAGAAAAAAAGACATATCAAAGACGCTACTTGGTTTCACCGAGAAAATGAAAAAAAAACGAAGGGAATATAGAAGTGTTTAACGACTGTTTTACTGAAAGGGAAATTTATCAATTTCAGATCTTTTCATTTGTATCCTCTTCTTAAAATAACGACCAGCATTCATAATTATAATTGTTAATGTTATTTCAGTGGTCAGCCCAATGTCTCTGCAGGCCTTAGAGAAATGATTCATCAGTGATTGAAGTTAACGCTGGGTGTGGCATGCCAATGCCGTGTCATCAGCAAACAACATCGATAAGGACTTTTCGTACTTGGTCCTGGCTTTGAGACAGACGAGATTGAAAAGCCTGCCATCTGATCTCGTATGCAGTTAAATCCCTTCCTATGATTCAGAAGCAGCGCAAAGAAGATTCCGAAGAGAATGGGAACGAGGACACAACCCTATTTGACTCCGCTGCAGATGTTAAATGGTTCCGAGGTGCTGCCGTTGAACTGCACAATGACCCACACGTCGTTATGGAAGGACTCAATCACGCTCTGCAGCTTGGGCGGGTAACCAGTCTTGGACAGAATTCTGAAGAGGTCCTCCCTGCTAACGAGGTCGAACGCCTTGGTCAGATCGATGAAAGCTTTTCAAACGTCATGGATCACCACCGGTCATCACCCTCAATGACTGAGCTGGATACGGTCCATCAGTTTACCTAACTTGGCCCCACTATGACTGACAACCTCTCCCTGGACATAGAGCTCGACAAGAGAATTGAGAAGGTAGCCATAACCCTTGTGCGCCTAACAACGTGTTTGAACCAACTCCAAGATGAGAGTGAAGAAAAAAACGACAGGGTACAACGCCTGTGTCATCAGCACACTGCTATACAGCAGCTAGACATGGACCCCGTAAGCCAGGCAAGAGTGGTGTCTGAACTCCTTCCACGTGAGAAGTACCCACAGCATATTGGGAATATCATGGTAAGACAAAGTGCCCAACACTGTCGTCCTGTCTTGCGCGGGTCTGCCTACCATGGTCAAACTTCTTAAACAGCGCAAACTCCGCTGGATAGGCCATATCCACTGCATGCCAGACACATTCCAAAAGACCTCCTGTATGGAGAGCTGGCCTCTGGAAGAAGACTCACTGGGCGGTCACTGCTGCGGTGTCGTGTCATCATAAAACGTGATATGAAGGCTGTGGGCATCAACATGGAGTCATGGAAAAGCGTAGCAGTCAACCAAACCAAATGGAGAGGAACCCTGGACCAACAAATCAAATCAAGGGAGGAGCAACTGACAAAAGTCGCCGTAGAGAGGCGGGTTCTCAGAAAGCAAAATGACAGCTCCGACAGATCAGAAACAAAACATGAATGCAGCCTCTGCAACAAAGACTCTCACTCCTGCATCAGCTTCTACAGTCACAGACGCCGATGCTCCATCCAAGCAGACAACTAGGATGCTATCCATGGTCAACCTTGACCGACGGAGAACTTCTACTACTACTACTTCTGCTATTTCAATATTTTGTTAAAGTTGTTAAGATAAATATTCGTTTTAAGACCCGAAGGCAAATATCCCTTCAAATGTTTCCAAAATAGTCTTATTTCCGTGCAAATGTATATAAACTCAAATCAACAATTAGATATTCCAGAAACCGTATGTAAGTTATTTGCGTGTATAAAAGTTTTTGTTTTTTTTTCAGATTTAATATTTCATACTTCAGAAAATAAAATTAAAAAAAGAAGAGTTTTTTTTTCGCTAAATATTTCATGCAGGAAATCAAATGTTTGTAATTTGTGTGGCGTTAATGTAACTTTTTCCTCTAAAATGAAATGTCTACATTTTTAAATATTCTTCGAAAATTGCTGAACTGAGAGCGTAATAGTTTTTATATTTCTAATTTCCGTAAAACAAAATTATTATTTTTATGTTAAATTCATTTAGTCAACAAAAAATGTAAATATTTTCCCCCGTAATTTTGAAACAGAAACAAACGCAAAATGTTCTGAGTTGCACGGGCACCGCCGGGCTATGATGCTAGTCTACACTACACGCTACCGCAGAAATGTCGAATTGCATAAATTGTTCCATTACGCGATTTTTTAACGACAGGGGAAATATTTCGATAGGGGAATTTCTACGGATATTTCATTGCCGTAGAACTATGAGCTTACTTGATCATTAACTCAAGATTTAAGATTCATCAGAAAATTTAAATAGAAAAACCGAGAAACTTCCACTTGTCAAAATCAATAAAATGCAATTGTACTTAAATTCTTTTTAAAAAATAAATTTGACAAGCAAATACGGCAATTATTTATGATTGAATCTAATAAGTTTTAAACTAAAACAAGGTATATAATGTGGCTCCTTGGATCGGCCCTGGTGCAAGGGTCTCGTGCACCCCAACCTTTTTATAAGGTAATATTTATATAGAATACAATTTTTTATTGTACAATAATTATGATTATTTTTAAGCGTAACATAGATGTGGCACAAGGCTGAAAGTACGGACCACCCGGTGAGGATCGAACTAATTTTTCAGTCAATATTGTTCTAGCGAGACAAACTTGCTAACAAGTATACCACGTTGAAGTGCCTCAAATGCAGATTTTCTAAGCGTAGCTTGGATGTGGCACAAGGCGGAAAGTATGGGGCACCTAGTGTGGATTCAGTCATAATTGTCCTAGCTAAATAAGCTTGTCAACCAGTACACCACGACAAGGTGCCCTGGTTGTTCAAAAATTATGTCCAATAATGAATTTTATGCAACGCAAATAAACAATTAAACTATAAAAGTTGAATATATATATATATTTTTTTTTATAATCATATCACTCCGAGCAAGGTGGTAACGCCACTGATGTGCAGAGGGTTACGTAAGAGTGAAAAGATTGGAAAAGAGAAAACCGGAAACCACATCCTAAACAGGGAACAAGGGATGAGCCTCTTCACCTGTTCAATAGACGTGGGTGGAGTGTGAACCGGGCGATAGTTTAGTCTATCTACTCCAGGTGAAAAAAAAAAAAGAAAAAAGACTTTTCTTTTTTCTTTTCTTTTTTCTTTTTTTTCTTTTTTTTTCAGTAAAAAGATTGGAAAAGAGAAAGCCGAAAACCACATCTTAAACAGGGAACAAGGGATGAGCCTCTTCACCTGTTCAATAGACGTGGGTGGGTGTGAACCGGGCGATAGTTTAGTCTATCTACTCCAATTAAATACAATATATTTGAATACAAATTAGAGACACACTATAATGGATCATTGTGGTGCAGTGGATATCGACTCGGAACGACAAATCGAGGTGCCGAGTTCGAATTCCAGTTGAATTCCTTGCAATCACTTACGCATAAATAACATTAAGAAAGGTATTAATCCGTATCTTCCCTCCAGTTATGGGTTAAATAACAGGACAGACTGGGTTCTACAGCTTTGGGTGGCAACCAGTCTACCGCAGAAATCAATGGCAACCTACTGCGGGATAATCTTCTGTCCAGCCAGTCATGTTTCTTTCGAGATATAATGGCCCGAAGCGTGTATTACGTATGGCACTGGCTAACTGAATATAATATCTGGAGATATGATTAGGGCTTCTACTAGGCATAAAGTGGGGGATCGGTTTTATATTATTATGAAGTAATAAACGGATCTCCCACTAAATACTACGAATTAATATAATACATCTCTTCTCCCTCTAGCCACGAGTCAAATAATAGGACAGATTGGTTTTTATAACCTTGGCTAGCAACCAGTCTACCACAGAAAGCAATGGCAACCTACTGCGGGATAATCGTCTGCCCAGCCAGTCATGTTTCTTTTGAGACATGATCGCCCAATGCGTGTATCACGTATTGTACTTTACTGACTGACTGACATAGCAGATCATTCCAGCTTTGATAAATCAACAATGTTTTGCGGCAATTATTTTTTACATAAACTTGGGATTTTTCTTGTTAAAATGTTGATTAATTTGATGCGCTCAACATTATGGATAAAAATCGTAAAATATTTTATAGTGTTTTTCGAAACATAAGCAAAGTAAATTCACGGATGCGAGATAAAAAAGAAGACCCCAGAATGACGTTAAAATCCGAGAAATTTTTTTCATCTTTTTTTTTGTTTGTTTTATCCAGGTTTAATTAGCGTATAAGGTAGCTGAAGAAAGTAACAAGAAAGGACTAGAAATAAACTGCGAGAAAACCGAATTCATGGTCATCAGTAAAAAGGGCAACCCAATATGCCAAATACAGGTCGGGGATACTAGAATCAAGCAGGTACAAAAATTTAAATAACTGGGAAGTGTTATAACAGAAGACGGAAAGTGCGACACAGAGATCTGAAGGCGAATTGACATGGCGAAGGATGCCTTCCAGAAGTTGTGGAAAGTATTAAGAAACCGGACAATTTCGCTGGAAACAAAGAGGAGAGTACTGGATTGCTATGTGAAGTCAGTTCTTCAATATGGCAATGAATGTTGGACAATATCATAAAAGATGAAGGAAAAACTTCCTAGAAATGATGTAAACAAAAAGGAAATTAATACTGAGCATCAGGAAGAGACAGCTGAAGTTCCTGGGACATGTAATGACGAAGGAAGGCTTGGAAAACCTGATACTAACAGGCCAGATACAGGGAAAAAGAAACAGGGGAAAGCAACGGATAACATATTTGAAGGACCTAATCAGGTGGATGACGGAGCGAGGGATGCATGGTGTAACAGGAAAAGGCCTGCTAAGAGCCACCAGGGATAGGGAGGCGTGGAAAACCATGATCGCCTACGTCCTGAAGGGACAGGACACATAGAAGAAGAAGAAATCTAGACAAAAAGAAAGTAAATGTTTATAAAATAGCCAGGGTCACAAAGTACAGTCCGGGGACCCAAATAAGGCTTGAGGCTTGGTTGGGGTACGGGAAGGTCGGGGATAGTAAGCGCCGGCTCTGGTTAGAAATATAGCTATTCTTAAAATTCTCTTTTTATTTTATTTTAAAGATATCCACACTTGTATCAAGTTTGGTCGAAGGGTCAGGAGTTAATTCCATTCAGGGCAGGTTAACCCCCGTTGAAAATAAGAGAGTAAGAGTTGGCGGGAACGTGGAGAATAGCTGACACCCTCTGACCTCCTCTTTTCTTGACTTTCATGGAAAGGGGTTATTTACGACAGCAGTTATGAGTTGTCTACGGGATAGAACTATTTGTATTGCTTGTACACTGGAACATCAACTGAAACCCCAGGATATGAAGTTAATCTGGGACACACATACACACGAATATATATTTGGTTTAAAAAGACCAACAAAGATGATTTTATTAATTTTTGAAAGTATTTTTTTTTAAAGAAGAAAATCGATATAACGCTCTCACACGATGCCCAGTCGCGCGCATCACGTGATAGCTTTAAAGAACTCTCTTTAAAAAAAAAACAACAAAAAAACACAAAACAATTACATTACAGTCAAACATGAGGACATAATCGGAAAAACAATATCCTTGAAAATGGTTAAAATCGCTTGGAAAATCGAAAATTATAAAATATTTTAACACTCCTTATCTTCAGCAAAAAGGAAACTTGTAAGAATACTGGAAAAATTAAATAAAAAATTAATAAAATCTTCCTTGTCGTTCGTTTTTAGCAAAACATGCTTAAATGAAAGATTTCTGTCCAAATATATATATATCACAACAAAGTGAAAGAACACGTAGATTAAAACCTAATGTTCAAGCAATTACTTTTATAAAGAGTGCTCGATACAGAGAGCTTAATATTGTAATTTTGTTATTACAATGGTTTATAAAAGCATAATATCACAACACAAAATTTTTCATGTTTTAGAACAAAACTGTTCTTCTTCAGGTTATATGTTAAAATAAATGGTGAGAATGATTTATTTTTAAAGAATGGTTATTTAAAAAATTATGGAGTGGTAGTTGAATAAAATGCTTTAGGTGTGTTAATATTGTTCAATAAAAAATCAGAATTATGTAAACATGGAGATTTAATATTTGGGTTTCATAGGGGGCAGGATGGCTTGTCACTTTTTAATTTTGTATGGATTAGATACATAGTGGGACCTTAGATTTTGTGTGGTGATATTATGCTTTTATAAACCATTTTAATAACAAATATATATATATATATATAATCATTTCACCTCAGGCAAGACAGGACCGCCACTGGTACGCAGGGGAGTGAGAGAAAAAAAAAAACAAGGTAAAGGAGATGTCGAAAGGAAACAAGAAAAAGAAGAAAAAATAAAATGAAAAAGAAAAAGAAAAAAGAAAAAGAGAAGAAAAAGGAAGGAAAAGAAATGAAGGATTTGCGCAGCATGTGATTTTTATAATTCTAAAATATTATCTCTAAAATCTCAAGACTGCCAAATATGATTTAACTTGTTTATTTAAATAACACTTCCTTTTCGTAATACAAAGCCTAAAAGACAACCACCAATTTTAATTCGCCCGCTCAGTCGATGACAATTATTTCTCAGAATTATTTCTCAGAATGTTGATTTACTGAATTATTTTCTCATTTCTAAGAATTTTTAATTATTAAGTCAGTATTTTACTTGTGTGTTTGAATTTAACATTAAAAAAAAAGATTAAATGCAAATCTTTGGCTTAAGAAGCAAACAGAATCTCCAAAACATCTTCATGCAATAAAGTAAATGTAATTTAATTTATACACTTTTTGTCTACAATTTTATCCGTTGAATTTCAATCTAAAGAATGACAACTTTAATTATTTTAACCCAGAATGCTTTGCAGTTAAGAGCGATACGTGATACATTAACTGGGCAGAAAATTTTCCCGCAGTAGGTTGCCATTACTTTTTGCGGTAGACTGATTGCCAACCATTGCTATAGAAAACAATCTGTCCTACTATTTAATCCATAGCTGGAGGGAAAGTGATGGATTAATATCTTCCCCAAGAGTATTTGCGCGTAAGTGAATGCAACGAATTCAACTGAAATCTGAACTCGGCTGTTCGATTTCTCGTCCCGAGCCGATATCCACAACGCACATATGTCAGTCAGTCAGTTAAGTGCCATACTTGATACACGCTCTGGGCGATCATCTCTCGAAAGAGACATGACTGAGTTGGCAGAAATTTATCCCGCAGTAGGTTGCCATTGCTTTCTGCGGTAGACTGGTTGCCAGCCAAGGCTATAGAACCCAATCAGTCCTATTATTTGACTCATAGCTAGAGGGGGAAGAAATGTATTATATTATTAAGTAGTAATTAGTGGGGGTTCAGTTTATTACTTCATAACAATAGAAAACCAATCTCCCATTTTATGACCAGTAGAAGCCTTAATCATGTTTCCAACTATTATATTCAGTCAGTGCCATACGTAAGACTGGCTGGGCAGAAGATTATCCCGCAGTAGGTTGCCATTGCTTTGAGGTAGACTGGTTGCTAGCCAAGGCTATAGAACCCAAACTGTCCTGTTATTTAACCTGTAATTGGTAGGAATAGATGGATTAATACCTTTCCCAAGGGTATTTTTACGTAAGCGAATACGGCTGCCCGATTTCTCGTCCCGAGCCGATATCCACAACGCACATATGTTAATCAGTTAAGTGTCATACGTGATACACGCTTTGGGCGATCATGTCTCGAAAGAGACATGACTGACTGGACAGAAGATTATCTCGCAGACTCGTTCCGAGTCGATATCCACTGCCCCACAACGCACCTATGTATGGTTCGCTAAATAAACAATTATAAAAAGATTATAAAATGCTGTTTCAGTTCTCACCATTTATCCAGTTGAGTGATTGCTTGCGTTGTCTTCTTTGAAATCGGAAACAGTTCAGCCATTCGGTCATTATCGAGAATCTCCGTTTTACAATCAATCTGCAGAAGATCGTACTGAAGCAGGAGCTGGCTTAAGAATAAAGTCTGAGGCGCTTGAACCGTCAATTTTTTTCTCGCCCCTGGTAACCACAGAACAAGACGAATCCAAAGAGGTATTGGTATCGCATTTCCCCAGAACTATTTGCGTAAAGAGAAATCCCCAAGTCATCGGAAGCCAACATCTTCCTTTCCGTTTTCAACCCACTAACCGACATCGTTTAAGTCGACACCTTTTTTTCGTGTGTGTGTGAGGGGGTCACTCAAGCACACAAGTGATCTATGAAGTGTTGGAAAGAGGGCCGGTGCCAGAATCTCGTGCCCCCGACCCGAATCTATGAGCCACTCTACTATGTTTGAATTTTCACAAGGCTTGTGATTCAGTGGATATCGGCTCAGAACGAGAAATCTGTGAGCCGAGTTCGAATTCCAGTTGAATACATTGCAGAGACGGATTAATACCTTTGCGCATAAATACCCTTGGGAAAGGTATTAATCCGTCTCTTTCGTCCAGTTATAGGTTAAATAACAGGACAGATTGGGTTCTATAGCCATGGCTGGCAACCAGTCAACCGCAAAAAGCAATGGCAACCTACTGCGGGATAAATCTTTTGCCTAGTCAGTCATGTCTCTTTCGAGACATGAACGCCCAAAGCGTGTATCACGTATGGCACTTAACTGACTGACATTGCATTCGCATATATAGCCCTGGGAAAGGTGTGAATCCGTCAATTTTCCCTCCAGCTATGGATTAAATAGCAGAACAGATTGGATTCTATAGACTTAGGGCTGACAACCAGCCTACCGCAGAAAGTAATGGCTACCTACTGCGGGAAAACCTTCTGTCTAGTCAGTCATGTTTGTTCGAGACATGATCGCCCAAACGTATAACTTAATGACTAGGCATTCATATAAAATAAAACTTTTACTGAAACCAAATTATGTACAACATCAGATTATATGGCATATAGGTGAACAATTCAACTCGAAAAATTTTAAATAAATACAATGTATCGAAATACAAACACAACCAGCATTATGGATGGAAATAGTGAATTTTACATAGTGTTTTTTCGAAACTTGCCAAAAAAAAAAAAAAAAATCAAGGAAAAAAAGAATTATGTTAAAATCTGCCAAATGTTTTCACCCTTTAATAAGAGTGATATTTTGCTCAGTTTAATTTGTAACATATCATTCAGTCAGTTAAGTGCCATACGTGATACCCGCTTGGGCGTTCATGTTTCGAAAGAGACATGACTGACTGGGCAGAAGATTATCCCGCAGTAGGTTGCCATTGCTTTCTGCGGTAGACTGGTTGCCGACCAAGGCTATAGAACCCAATCTGTCCTATTATTTAACCCATAACTGGAAGGAATAGACGGATTAATACCTTTCCCAAGGGTATTTGCGCGTAAGTGAATGCAATGAATTCGGCTGGAATTCGAACTCGGCTCCCCGATTTCTCGTTCCGAGCCGATATCCAATGTACCACAAAAGCCTAAAGATATAAGTGTTGATAAAAGAGCGAGAGTCAAAAAACAAAGCCCCGGAGCCCCCAATCAGGTCCCCCCCCCCCCCCATCGTCGCGGAGGTAGAACGCGCCAGCCCTGGTTGGGAATATAACTATATGTTTTTAATTTTCTGTTGATTTTAGTTTTGAATATATCCGCACTAGTATCAAGTTAGGTTTGAATGATCAGGAGTAACTTAACCCCCGTTGAAATGAAGAGGGTAAGAGTTGGTGGGAGGGTGGAGAATGACCGACATACACTGGCCGCCTCCTTTTCTGACCCTTAGTAGAAGGGGTAATTTACAACAGCAGTTATGATGTTCCTACGGCATTGAACTATCTGTAATGTTTGTACACTTAAACATCAACTAAAACCTAAGGATATGACGTTAATCCTGAACACACACACACAAACACACACACACATTTATATATATATAATTTGTGTATTTAGGCAGAAAATTTCTTTTAGACATGTCAGATTTAAATAAATTGCAAACGTTGTGCCTACTTATTTTTTTATAAAATCCGTTCATAATCACGGATAACCTTTCGCGTATTTTAATTGAAAGATGTTAGAAATGAGCTGTAATAAAATAAATTTTATTTATTTCTTAAGTTAACCAAGTACTTTCAACCCCATTCCGAGGTCATCTTCAGGAGTGTGAGTTATGGTAACAAATGTAACCGGAAAACTCACATCCCTGAAAATGACCTCGGAAAGAGGTTGAAAGTACTTGGGTACCTTAATAAAAAAATGAAAATAACATCTGTCAACGTTACAGCTAATTTCTGACATCTTTTGATTGTACTTCCTGCTTTCTTGCCTGGGGGAAATCCTCCTCAGTGGTTCCTATATATAAAAATATTGGAGAACCCTCTGACCCCGCTAATTATCGCCCTATCAGCCTCCTACCGATCCTTGGCAAAGTGTTCGAAGCCATCATCAACGTTGAGGTGGTACAACATCTCACAGCCCACAGACTCTTCTCTGACAAACAGTATGGTTTCCGCTTCACCAGGTCTACTGCTGATATGCCCACGACCATCACTGAGTATATACACCAGGCCCTCGACGAAGCCCAAACTGTTGCCCTTGATATCTCCAAAGCGTTTGACAGAGTTTGGCATGCTGGCCTTCTATGCAAGCTGCATGGCTATAGTATAACTGGACAATTGTTTGACCTAATCCAGTCCTTCCTTTCAAACCGTACAAAGGGGTAGTATTGAACGGACAAGCCTCCCAGTACTATCACATGAATGCGGGTGTCCCTCAAGACTCTATTCTAAGTCCTACTCTTTTCCTTATCTATATTAACGATCTCCCTGATGTAATATGATCCCAAGTGGGCATATATGCTGACGACACTACGGTTTACTCTCGTCTCGATCAAAAATCTACCGAGGCTGAAAAGGCACCTCCAATCCGTGGTGGGCTGGGGTAAGAAATGGCTCGTAAATTTTAATGCTTCCAAAACGAAGCTGCTATCTAATAACCACCACAGACAATCGTTCCTCCCGCCCATTAACATGGATCAGGCTTATCTCCCTGAAAGTAAAACACTGCGTCTCCTCGGATTAACTCTCCCATGAGACCTCGAGTGGAATAACTATATAGAATTCATAGCTAAATCCGCTGCTAAGAAAGTCAGTTCTCTGTGTAGGACCAGGAAGTTTTTCCCGTCCGAAACAATCCAGCACATATACAAGTCTACCATCCGCCCGTGCATTGAGTATTGCTGCCATATCTGGTCGGATTCTCCGACTACCCACTTAGGTGTTCTCGACCGAATCCAACGGAGAATCTGTCATGTGATCGATCCCGTGGAATTCCCTTCCGCTTATTTGCTTTCTCGACAGCTACAACCTTCAAGAATTTAAATGTAAAGTCAATAGTCATCTCTTGTCTCACTAACTTACATCCTCTCTCTTATATTTTTTTCTTCGTCCGCCCCACTTTTATCAGTATTCTCTTCCTTCTCCTACTCTCTTCCTGATACCCCCTGCAACCTCTCACTCCTCATAACATTCCTCCTATGTAACCCCCTGCACAACAGTGGCAGTAAAATGCCTTGCTTGGGGCGACACGATTATAAAAGAAAAAAAAAACAATAATAATACGCGAAAGGTTATCCGTGAGTATGAGCGGATTTTATTAAAAAATAAGCAAACATAGTGTTTGCAATTTATTTAATCTGACACACACACACACACACACATATATATATATGTATACACATATATACACACACGCATATATATATATATATTGATTCATTGTTTAATTACTTAGTTTTTGGGTCATAATAAAATCAGACCAGTGCACATTTGTATTAAAAAGTGTTCAATACAATTATATTGTAGAGCTTCTGAATATTCTTTATTTGTAAAAGAGTTATTACAAGACCTAGGTTTCTACCATGTGGTGTCTTCAGGCGATTTGCAATAACTAATTTTACCGTTTACCGTTTTTTAAGAACGCTCACGTAACGGTGATTTTTTTTTTTAACGTTCACGTGACGGGAAAATTTTGAACGGGCGATTTTTAAAATTACAAGAAATTATAACGTTTTCATCCATGGTTGTATGAACCTTATAGGTATTTTATGGTACGGTTACACTTAGTCATAATTTCTGTTCTTTTATTCAGTAATTCATTTTTGTTTGGGAATAGCAGAATCGCTAACTTTTCCTCCTGACACAGTCTACATATTTTGCCACCGTTGTAAGGCTTGACTGTTTTCACTATACTCTACGTTATGTCTGGGTCTTTTCCATATTCTGATTTCAATTTTCACACTTGGTCAGCTAGTACAGTTTTTTAAGTTTTCTATTTTGAATGTAGACTTGTGACTGAACCATCTGGTCTTAAACATCTCTGTAGTTGATCCCAAATATATTTTATTCAGGGCATTTAAGTCATGTACTTTTGCCTTAGGATGTGCGTTGTGGTGCAGTGGATATCGGCTCGGAACGAGAGCTCGGGGAGCCGAGTTCGAATTCCAATTGAATTCATTGCATTCACTTACGCACAAATACCCTTGGGAAAGGTATTAATCCGTCTCTTCCCTCCAGTTATGGGTTAAATAGCAGGACAGGTTGGGTTCTATAGCCTTGGTTGGCAACCAATCTACCGCAGAAAGCAATGGCAACCTACTGCGGGATAATCTTCTGCCCAGTCAGTCATGTCTCTTTCGAGACATGATCGCCCAAGCGTGTTTCACGTATGGCACTTAACTGACTGACTGACTTTTGCCTTGTTAATGACTTCTTTTGCATTACAAAGTCCTTGAAGTGGGCATTTATTTTTGTCCTTGCATTTGCTTTATTAGTGATCGTGTTTTGTACAAAACATTTTAAATTTAAAATTTTTATGTATGTGTGAGCTTAGAATATTTAAATTTTTAATCTTGTTATTAAAAAAGCAGCAACTTAACTTTATAAGATTTAATTCCTATGAACATAGAGTGAATTTAAATTAAAATCTGTTAAACCGTCAATTTGAAATATGCACCTGATGATTGCATAACGCATGAAACTCCGAGTCGTGCCATCGACGTAATATATGTATATTTATTAATATATATATATGTATAACTTAACACTTATTTTTAGTGGATACTCGTATTTGAATGAACGTCTCTAGCCTCCAGTATACCTCCAGACAAATGGGCTCTCCGCCAGATTAAAACGCCCAAGACGTGCCATATGATGAGTACAACAAGAAATCATTCGCACAGACCCAGGCTCTGGTACATGACCGCGCCATGGGAGAGAGCTCACCCCAACAACTCCTTCCGGTGTTAAGGGCGAAAGAAGAAGAACAAGAAAAAGGGAAAAAAAGGAAGAGGTAAATAATAATAATAATAATAATAATAATAATAATAAAATGATAAAAAAATGGAACGAAAAAACACATTGAAAGAATCCCTGGAAACCCGAGCTTAAGAGATATACAAAAATTGTCTTGTTAAGTACAACCCACACACTAAGGAGAACTTTGTCTCTGTAACGCTAGGGATGTTACGGGAGTTATAAAAAAAAACATGAAATGGTGCCATAACAACACACCACAACCTGCCTTAGCTCTTCCTGTAGACTTGGTAGGTAGTGCGACCATAGCAGAAATCAAGTTATAATGAAAAATGACATAATAATAGTTGTTTATTTTCATTTACCAAAACACGAAAATAAATAAATAAATAAATATAGTGTTTAATAAATAAACAGAGCGTCTACTCAAACACGGTTATCTGCTAAAAACGTTATGGGTAAAAAAAAAAAAGATCAGTCGGATCAATAAAAAAAATTCATTACTTTTTTAGAAAATGATACCATTTTGCAAACTAACAGTGACGCTGAAAAATAGTTCGGTTACAATTATTTATACAGAAAATCGCCTTACGATGCATCATAGGAACGCAACTTTGTCGTAAGTCGAGGACCCTATATATATATATATATATATATATATATATATATATATATAGATTATTGGAGTAGATAGACATATTGGAGTAGATAGAATAAACTATCGCCCGGTTCACACTCCACCCACTTCTATTGAACAGGTGAAGAGGCTCATTCCTTGTTTCCTGTTTAGGATGCGGTTTCCGGCTTTCTCTTTTCCAATCTTTTTACTCTTATGTAGCACCCTGCGCATCAGTGGCGTTATCGCTTTGCTTGGGGTGATATGATTTAAAATATATATATATATATTGTGTTAATTTTAATTATGCTTAATGACAAAATTGCTGGTTTTTCTGTAGTTTACAGGTCGAAAGGCATTTGAGGCAAGCAGGTTTTTGTTATAAAGTGCTTGATATGGCGATAGAGACAGAGCTTTAATAGAATTAATGTGGAGAATTTTGTCAGTTAGCAGAGCAATATTATTTCAGTCATACCGAGTTTAAAATTTCGTGAAGGTGTTATTGTGATACGTGCACTCTCCTCCGGCAGTAATGTATTCCCTGTGTATTCAATATCATGATAGAGCTTACACAGAAAAAACTAAGTTGTTTACACTTTGGCGAAATAACATACACAGAATTTCACGCTTGCCTATAGTAGTTTCTTATAGATGCGTTACCATCTAAAACTACACGCACGCAGTTCTGGGAACGCCATCTGTTGGAAAACAGCGAAAACTTATTCAAGGTTCTAATATATATATATATATATATATATATATATATATATATTCAGTACTGTGCAAACGTATTAGGACAAGAACTATTTTATCTTTTATGAGGCATCAAAATAAAGTTTAAAATCACCCCTGTCCTAACACTTTGGCACACTACCGGTAGTGTGCAAAAGTATTAGGACAGGGGTGATTTTCCAAAAAACTTCACTGAAATTCAAATACAAGGTGAAAAGCCAAGTAAATTGCTAATAAATATTGATTATTTAAAACTAGGTGTAAAAGAAATGTATTAAAAAGAAGTCATATTTAACTTTTCTTATTTTCTATTAAACAAGTTATTTTAAAACTACTCATTATTCTATTATCCTTGGATATGATTGACATTTTTATTATTTGGGAACAAATACAATCTGCTTGGCAGGAGATACTATTAGATATATTGAAGAAGTTTGTAATGTCAATGCCTGACAGAATGAAGGCGGTCTTTAAAGCAAAAGTCTATTATGCTAAATATTAAATTTTTTTTGTAACAAGTATTTTTTTCTTGTTAAAGCATTTGTTGAGTAAATCAAATAAAATTACTTTAATTAAATTGTTTATTTTCTGTCAATATGCCTCATAAAAGATACTGCGTGTGTGTATATATATATATGTGTCTGTGTGTGTGTGTGTGTGTGTGTGAGAGAGAGAGAGTGAGTGAGAAGTTTAATCTAAACTTATTTATAAATAGAACTTTGTCTGTCTGTGTGTGTGTCTGTGTGTATGTGTCCGTTACCTATAGACTCCGAAACGGCTGAACCGATTTTTTGAAAATTTACACAGTTATACTATAAGCGTAGGTTTTGTGTCGAGGTACCTCCGATAAATATCGAAAATCGATAAACGAAAAAATCGGGTTATGGAAGGAGTGGTCCGATTTTAATCAAATTTGATACACTCATAGACATAAGAAACGATATTCAGAAGTTTCAAGGTTGCAGTTCTTACAATACTGCAAAAAATCGATAATATATATTTATAAAAGGTAAGATGTTTGTGTGTGTGTCTGTTTATCTGCCTGTATGTCTGTAATTTTTTCAGCCCTTTTATTTTAGTTTTTGCTTCGAGTTTGGCTCTAAGTAGGTATAATTGTAGTTCTTAGTCTCAGCTATGATACCATTTACTCAGAGGACTTATTTAGCCTTCAAAATTCAGTTTACGACGAAAAAACTTATTTTACATTGATACCAGGAAATCAAAATGTGATTTACATCCATTCATTTTTCTTTCAGTCTACGGTTTCGCTTTAACTGGAAACAACTATTGCTTTTTAGTCTTTCGTGACAACGTCCAAAGAGTCTGAAATCTAGGACCATGGATTAGTTTTAAAGCTTTCATTACACCCGAGCAACGCCGGGCTATACTGCTAGTCATAGTTATTTACCAACGTTTTTAAAAATTTAAAGGTTACATATTCCTTTCTTAACGCTTAACCAATAAAAAAATATTTAGCTTTCATGTTTAGAAATAGAAGGTCACAATCTTTGTTTATAAACAACACTTAAATGACAGCTGAAGTTTTTCAAGAAGAACGGCTTGGAAAGCTGAACACTCACAGGGTAAAGACAAAAAATGGGGAAAAAAGCAGACCAACCAACTGGCAATCATATTTGAATGGGTGGCGAAAACGGTGGGGTCGGTAGGCTTGGTAAAACGAATAATATTGAAGTTATGTAGAGTTTTGAACACCCATGTCCTGATGAGACAGTGCACACAGAAGAATAAGGTTAAATCCTTTTTAATTTAGGCCTCCTACCTCACATCCGGGAAGCAGCAAGGCAATTCTGAGAGGACTAGAAATCCTGCCAGGATTCGTCATTAGCGGTCACAATCTTAAGTATATAAGATACGCAGATGATACAGTGCTGATAGCAGACACGGACACTACAAGAACTCCTTCAGAATGTAGCAAAGAAATGCAAGAAGAAAGGACTAAACATAAACTACAAAAAAAATCTGAATGCAGAGTCATTAGCAAAAAGAGGAGGTCAAAATGCCAACTACAGGCTGGGGATATTAAAATCAAGCAGGTACAGAAATACCTGGGCAATGTTCTAACAGAGGACGAAAAGTAGTGCGAAAGTGTATTGGCATGGCCAAGGACGCATGCCAAAAGCTAAGCAGAGTATTGAGAAACAGGAAAATTTATTTGAAAAAAAGAAAAGAAAAAAAATGAGTATTGGACTGCTACGTGATATCTGTCCGCCTATATAGCGGCGAATGCTGGACAATCTTGCCAAAGATGAAAGAAAGACCCAAAGCAACAAAAATGTGGTTTTGTAAAAGTATAGTGAGGATACCATGGACCGAACATGTGAGCCATAACGAGGTTTTTACAAAAAATGGGAACAAAAGGAAACCTTATACTTTACATAAGAGACACTTGAAATATAATGGGCATATAATGAGGAAAGTGGGGTTGGAAATTTTGACACACAGGATATATTGAAGGTAAGACGGATAGTGGAAAACACATAATCTGCCTACTGAGCTTGGGTAAATGGATGGTGGCACAAAGTTTAAGAAAGACAACAAAAACAAAAAACAAAATGTTACAAAGGAGAGGAAGTTGTGGAGTGCCACGATGCCATTGTTATGAAAAGACATGACACATAGAATGAGCTTGATTAAATGGTTGGCTGAACAGGGTTTAGGAGAGATAGCAAAGATACAATATTTATTAAGAATTAGAAAGGATAGGAAATCGTGGAGAACCATAATCACCAACAGCCTGTGGAGACTTGGTACAGAGAACAATAAAAAGAACGAGTTTGATTAAATAGTTGGCCGAACAAGGTTTAGGACAGATAGCAAAGATACAACAGTTATTAAGTGCTACAAAGGACAGGAAATCGTGGAGAACCATAATCACCAACAGCCAGGGGAGACTTGGTATATATAACAAGAAAAAAAGGAGTTTGATTAAATGGTTAGCCAAACAGTGTTTAGGACAGACAGCAAAGATACAATAGTTATTAAGAGCTACAAAGGACAGGAAATCGTGGAGAACCATGCTCGCCAGCGTCCTGAGGGAGCACGGTATATAGAACAAGAAAAAGAAAAAAGAACTAGCTTAAGTAAAAGTTTGGTAGAACAGGATTCAGGGAAGATAGAAAAAATACAATAGTAAGCGGAAGGGAATTCCACAGGCTAGAAACGCGAGGAAAAAGAATAGAAATGGCAGTTACATTCGAATATTTCAGCTGTAAAAGTGTGGGACCTAGATGCCAATCTAGTAGGATGCTTAAATTCATGCGGTCGGGGTACCAGGGTTAAGAGCTCGTCAGAACAAATGCCATGAAAGTATTTGTAGAAAAGACAGAGGGAAGCCACGTCGCGTAGGGCGAGAAAGTGACTGAACACGGTCGGAAACGACCACGAAATGCATTCGTTTATTTAAAACGAATAGGAAATCGTGGAGAGACATGATCACCAATTTCTTTAATGAACCCGGCACATAGAAGAAGAATACAAACGGTGTAATTTTTAAATGAACTGTTTTGTGGGAAAGTACTGTAAATATTATTTTGTCGCTGATCTGGGATTTTAGCTTCATTATGTCTACTTTGGAGTCCGCTGAAGCATAAAAAAGATTTTGTTAATTTCAATTAACCATAATCTTGTGTTTTCGACCTTTTCCTGCTAATGCGATTAGACAAGTTGTTGAAGTCGGAAGATTACCCCGTTTGCTACGGCTTCCGGCGAATGCAACACGCTGATTTCTTCCACACAGTGGAAAAATAAATAAATAAACGAATGTATTTCGTGGTCGAGTGATTAGCATGCTCGTTTTCCGACAGTGACAACATGCTCAACCACTCAGTCAGTTAAGTGCCATACGTGAAACACGCTTGGGCGATCATGTCTCGAAAGAGACATGACTGACTGGGCAGAAGATTATCCCGCAGTAGGTTGCCATTACTTTCTGCGGTAGACTGGTTGCAAGCCAAGGCTATAGAACCCAATCCGTTCTGTTATTTAACCCATATCTGGAGGGAAGAGACCGATTAGTACCTTTCTCAAGGATATTTGCGCGTAAGTGAATGCAATGAATTCAACTGGATAAAGTTTTTTTTTGTACAACGGAATGCCAACATACGGAAGAAAATTTAAAATTCATGGGTGAAAAATAGGTAATTTAAACGTCCGTATGGTGCCGACTACATAGGCCGGACGATCCAAAGATTTGAGGTTCGAGTGTCACAGCATGTACCCAGTTCTATACGTGAGCACTGCCCTACTTCTGAGTGTTCACATGCGCCCGAATCTGCCATTGGTGAACATTTGTTCACTATAATGTGGTGACACTTACTCTATAGATCGTTTTTCTGTTTTGCGCAGAGGTCGTTCTCCATTCCACTTAATTGTCCTGGAGGATTTGACGATAAAGTCAAGCCTTCCTTCTCTGTGCAAACAAAAATATCTCAAGCTTCAATTAGATTTATTCGGGTCTCTTGGTGAAGGTTTATGACGGGGAATTACCCCCATTTTCTTAACATTACCTATATTTCAAGCCTGAATTTTATATTTGCTTCTGACATATGCCCAAGATTAGTTCTGTCGGACGAAAGGCTTGCCTCGAGTTTTCCATTTCTTTTTTAAGCGGATCATTTTAGAAACTTTTTTTTATTTCAATTGTTTTTAAGCGATATCATTAAACTATTTGTTTTTTTATAGTTTGCCATTTTTCGCCATGGTCCTCGGCCTTAAGTATATAATACTCAGAGGTAGGATCGCCGACTGACGCCAATTCGGTCGGGTCTCAATCCTGGGTTAAAAGCAATCGGAGTCTAACCGTACTGATGAGCTGTGATACAGCAAAACAGATCTGTCTGCGGATGACTTTTTACGCTCTCACACCCTGATTGAGCACTCTGGAAGAATGGTAGACTTTGAAAAACAGTAGCTACTGTAGCAAATACGCATCGTTCATTCAGCAATGAATTAGAACACTCTCAGCTATTGGGCGTGTCAGTCAGTTAAGTGCCATACGTGATACACGCTCGGGCGATCATGCCTCGAAAGAGACATGACTGACTGGGCAGAAGATTATCCCGCAGTAGGTTGCCATTTCTTTGTGGGGTAGACTGGTTGCCAACCAAGGCTATACAACCCAATCTGTCCTGTTATTTAACCTATAACTGGAAGGAAGAGACGGATTAATACCTTTCCCAAAGGTAAGTGAATGCAATGAATTCAGCTGGAATTCGAACTCGGCTCCCCGATTTCTCGTTCCGAGCCGATATCCAATGTACTACAACGCTACCTTCTTCTACCGAGCGCCCATAGTTCAGAGGTAGGATCGCCGACTGACGCCACTTCGGTAGGGTTTCAATCCTGGGTTAAAAGCAATCGGAGTCTAACCGTACTGATGAGCTGTGATACAGCGAAACAGATCTGTCAGTGGATGACTATATATATATATATATATATATATAGTATTGTGCAAAAGTATTAGGACAAGTACTATTTTATCTTTTATAAGGCATATTGACAGAAAATAAACAGTTTAGTTAAAGTAATTTTATTTGATTTACTCAACAAATGCTTCAACAAGAAAAAACTTGTTACAAAATAAATTAAATATATAGTATAATAGCCTTTTGCTTTGATTATAGCCTTCATTCTGTCAGGCATTGACATCATAAGCTTCTTCAATATATCTAATGGTATCTCCTGCTAAGCAGCTTGTATTTGTTCCCAAAGTGTGTCTTGCAAAGTAACATTAGATTTATAAATTCGAGAGCGGGGGAGGGGATAATAAAAAGGTCAGTCATATCCAAGGATAATAGAATAATGAGTAAATAACTCAAAATAGCTTGTTTAATAGAAAATAAGAAAAATTAAATATAACTTCTTTGTAATACATTTCTTTTACACCTAGTTTTAAATAATGAATATTTTTTAGCAATTTACTTGGCCTTTCACCTTGTATTGGAATTTTAGTGAGGTTTTTAGGAAAATCACCCCTGTCCTAATACTTTCGCACACTACCGGTAGTGTGCAAAAGAGTTAGGACAGAGGTGATTTTAAACTTTATTTTGATGCCTCATCAAAGATATAATAATTCTTGTCCTAATACTTTTGCACAGTATTATATATATATATATATATATATATATATATATATATATATATATATATATATATATTAACTTTCATCATATGTTTAGGTTTTATTAAAATTCTTATTGTCACTTTTAAAATAATAAACATTGCCGAAATGTCAAGGTAGTCAAAATAACAGCTGTGTCATGGGACCAAAAAAATCCTTTCTAGATACACACTTAAGCGATCATGTCTCGAAAGAGACATGACTGACTGGGCAGAAGATTATCCCGCAGTAGGTTGCCATTGCTTTGTGGGGTAGACTGGTTGCCAACTACGGCTATAGAATCTAATTTAACGCATACTTGGGGTGAAGAAACGTATTAATACTTTTCCCAAAAGAGTTTGCGCGTAAATTAGAATTCGAACTTGGCTCTCCGACTTCCCGTTCTGAGCCGATATCCAATGCACCACCAGCACCTCAATGTACATCCTACTCAGTCAGTCAGTTAAGTGCCATACGTGATACACTCTTGGGAAATCATGTCTCAAAAGAGACATGACTGACTGGGCAGAAGATTTTTCCGCAGTAGGTTGCCATTACTTTACCATTACTAGGTTGCCAAACAACGCTACAGAACACACTCTGTCCTGTTATTTAGCCCATAGCCGGAGGGAAAAGACGGATTAATACCTTTCCCAAGGGTATTTGCGTGTAAGTGAATGCAATGAATTTGACTGGAATTCGAACTCGCCTCGTTCCACTGCACCACAACGCCCATCTACTTTTTTTTTAATAATCGTGTTGCCCCAAGCAAGGCATTTTACTGCCACTGTTGTGCAGGGGTTACGTAAGAGGAATGTTATGAGAAGGAGTGAGAGGTTGCAGGGGGTGTCAGGAAGAAAGTATGGGAAGGAAGAGAATACTGATGAGAGTGAGGTGGACAGAGAAAAAAGCATGAGAAAGAGGATATAAGTTAGTGAGACAGGAGATGACTATTGGCTTTACATTTAAATTCTTGGAGATTATAGCTGTCGGGAAAGCAAGTATGCGGAAGGGAATTCCACAGGCGGGAAGTGCGAGAAAAGAAGCTACTGGAGTAGAATTTGCGTTTACAATTTATTGGCTTCACAGTAAAAGAGTGGGACCTAGTTGCTAATCTTGTGGCTCGAGGAAATTCGTATATAGAAGGTAACAGTGAGCTAATTTTATCGGAGCAGAAGCCGTGAAAGTATTTGTAGAAGAGACACAGGGAAGCTACACTGCGTCGGTGAGAAAGCAAGTGTATCCTAGCTGCCAAGTCGGGATCCATCACATTTTTCCGTTGGATTTTGTCAAGGCCCCCTAGGTGGACAGCAGGAGCACTCAACCAGATATGGCAGCAGTACTCAATGCATGGACGGATGATAGATTTGTATATGTGATGTTCTTTGAATGGGATTTTACTTAGCAGCTTAACTCGATGTTGATTTTTGGGAAAAGCAAGAATTGAAGAATGAATCTTTAATTCAAATTTCCTGTGTTAAACTGTGAGGTATTTTTCGTTTGTTTTTGTTTTTTTTATATATATCTGTGTTTTGTTTTTTTTTCCCCTCTTTTTGGAGTTCATTTGGACTTTAACTAAGTTAAAACTTAGTTAACTCCACTTTTGTAAGTTTGTGTTTTTTTCAAAGGTTGTTCGTGTTCGTTTGTTTTTGTTTTTTTTTTAATAGGAGTAGATAGGTCACACTATCGCCCGGTCTATACTCCTCCCACGTCTATTGAACTGGAGTAGAGGCTCGTTCCTTGTTTCCTGTTTAGGATGTGGTTTCCGGTTTTCTCTTTTCTCTCTTCAGACCTTGGTACTGGTGCTTCCGTGAGTTTCCTGCGATCTGGCCGGTTGGTGGCAATGGCTCATCACTGTGAGGGTACCGGGTTGGCAGTTTCCTGGTTGCTGCTTCCGACTGGTAGTTAGGAGCCCTAACTCTTGCGTAGCGTCAAGAGCGGCTGCTCTGATCAACAGTTGTATAATATCGGGGTTCTTGTAGTGCCATGTCGCGCATGGATAGGTGTCCCTGCAAGCGCTTTCGGTGGGCAACCCCGAGGCCACACCTTGTTGCAGCCCTAGCCAGTCTCCCTCCCAGCACAGATCGTGGGTAATGACCGCCTGTGTCCTCTACCCTAGGTCCCTTTCTATAAACAAAAAACATGACGAAACAAATCAGAAATGACCCTAAACCAGTTAAATCCAAACCACCTAAGCCCATTAACCTCTCCTTCACTAATATCCGAGGCATTCGTACTAACTTTGCTAGTGTAGAAGCGTTCCTGCATGAAAAGTCCCCTGACATCCTCGCGCTCTGCGAAACTAACCTCAACTCAGCTATTCCCTCCTCTGACCTCTTCATCCCTGGTTATCTTCCCCTTTTAAGGAAGGATTCCACTGTCCACATGCATGGGCTGGGTGTTTATGTCAGCGAACACCTCCCCATAACTAGGGTGACTTCACTCGAATCTACTGACCACCAATACATATGTCTCCGCTTGTCTCTCCTCAGTTCGGTTAGCTACCTATTCTTCCTTTACCGTTCTCCCTCCTCTCCTGACTGCTCCCTACTAGATAGCATTGCCGACGACATAGATAAGGCTATTTCCTATCACCCATTTGCCCACATATTTGTATTTGGAGACCTCAATGCCCATCACTCTGAGTGGCTTCAAAACGCTGTTACTGATTTGGCGGGCATTCACGCCATGAACTTTGCTATTTCCCAATCCCTTACGCAAGTGGTGGACTTCCCCACTCGCTTCCCAAGCACACCCTCGGGTCATTCCTCACTGCTAGATATATGTTTCACCTCTGCGCCCGACGCCTGTCAAGTCTCGCAGCTTTGCCCTCTCGGCAACTCCGACCACGCTGTAGTCTCCCTCAGTATTTCTTTCCAATCTCACTCCCCCCAGGATCCCCCTACTTATAGAACCTCCTACCTCTACCAAAAAGCTGACTGGGATGCCTTTCGCGATTTCCTCTGCGACGTCCCTTGGGGAAAAGTGTTTGACCTATCAGTTGATGACTGTGCCTCTGAGGTCTCGTCATGGGTGAAAGCTGGCATTGATGCCTTCATACCCACCAGGAAGTATTGCTTAAAACCTCATTCCTCTCCGTGGTTCTCTCCGGCCTGCTCAGCCGCCATTGCCCACAGGAACCATTACTTCCGTCTATTCGGAGACAGCCAACTGATCACAATAGGCGCCTGTTCACATCTGCTCGCAGTGAGTGCAAGAGAACCCTAAATGACGCCAAACAGTTGTTTGCTGAGAGAATGCGACAGCACATAGCTGACCGCAAGTTCGGCTCCAAGGACTATTGGAGAATTTGTTAACGAGTGCTCAACAATAGGAAATCCTCAATACCTCCTTTAATCCATGGATTTGATGTTCTCACGTCATCTGCGGAGAAAGCTGAGTGCTTTGCCCGCAGATTCTCATCCAACTCCACATTCGACTCGTCCGGAGTGCACCCACCCGACTTCCCTATTAGAACTGAGGCCAAACTGCACGACGTATATATTACCCCGACAATAGTATCCAGAGTAATTTCAAAACTCGACCCCCATAAGGCGTGTGGAGACGATGGAATCCCGGTGATAGTCCTTAAGAGGTGTGCCCCTGAACTTTCCCCTGTCCTCTCTAAACTGTTTAACTACTGCTTTTCTGCTTCCTGCTTTCCTGCATGCTGGAAATTCTCCTCAGTCGTTCCTGTCTTTAAGAACTGTGGTGAACCCTCGGACCCATCCAACTATCGCCCTATCAGTCTTCTACCAATATTCGGGAAAGTGTTCGAGGCTATAATCAATGCTGAAATAGTTCATCATCTCACCGCCCACAAACTGTTCTCCGACAGGCAATATGGATTCCGATTTGACAGGTCCACAGCCGACCTGCTAACAACTGTAACGGAGTACATGCTACAGGCCCTTGATGAGTCTGACGAGGCTCGCGCGGCTGCTCTGGATATCTCCAAGGCTTTCGACAGGGTTTGGCACCCTGGCCTCCTATGCAAACTACGCGGTTATGGTATTACCGGTCGCCTGCTTGACCTAATCCAATCTTTCTTAAATAACCGTCGTTCTGAATGGGCGTGCCTCTTCGTCCTACAGCACGAATGCTGGTGTCTATCCTGGGCCCAACGCTCTTCCTTATTTTCATCAACGACCTCCCAGATGAGATCAAGTCCCAAGTAGGCATCTACGCAGATGACACTACAATATACTCCCGCACCAGTAAGAAACCTGTCGTGGTGGACAGACATAATTTCGCTGCTGACCTTGAGCGGGATCTACACTCTGTGGTGAACTGGGGCAAGAAGTGGCTTCAATTCCTTTAAGACCAAGCTGTTGTCTGTCAACCATTACAGGCAACCTCTTCTGCCTCCCATAAGCATGGACCAGATGATTCTCCCGGAGAGTAATACACTACGCCTCCTCGGACTTACCCTGTCCTCAGGCCTCAAATGGAAGCACTATATTGAATCCATAGCAAAATCTGCTGCTAAGAAGATTGGGTCACTATGTCGATCCAGGATGTTTTTTCCACCTGAATCCATCCTGCATATATACAAGTCAACCATCCGTCCGTGCATGGAGTACTGCTGCCATTTATGGTCAGGTGCCCCTGCCGTTCTCCTCAGTGTTCTTGACAAGCTCCAAAGGAGAGTCTGTAATGTGATAGGTACTGATCTGGCGACTCGTCTGCAGCCACTTTCCCATCGTCGAAATGTGGCCTCCCTCTGTCTCTTCTATAAATACTTTCATGGCTTCTGCTCGGATGAGCTTAAGTCACTGATGCCTCCTCAACAGGTGTTTACCCGTGCAACCAGACTGGCAACTGGGTCCCACCCATTCACTGTCAGGTTAGCCAAACGCAGACGACAATTCTATTCCTGCAGCTTCCTCTCTCGCACTTCCCGCCTGTGGAAATCACTCCCGTATTGTTGCTTTCCTGACGGCTACGACCTCCAGAAATTTAAAAGCAAAGTTAATACTCACCTACTAACCACTGGACTCTAGCTCTCTCCCCTCCCCTGTATAATCTTCACGTTCTCTCCGCCCATGTATCTGTCATTGCACCTGCTTTCTCAGCTTTCTATTGTTCCTTTCTAACTAGCTTGTACTCCTCACTCTTTTCTAATTAATCTTTCTACATTTATGTAACCCCCTGCACATCAGTGGCGTTTCTGCCTTGCTCGGGGTGAAATGAGTAAAAAAAAAAAAAAAAAAATTATGTGCAGGATTGTTTCGGACGGGAAAAACTTCCTGACCCTACACAGAGAACCAACTTACTTTGCCGAAAGAACAATTTTTTTAAACACCTGTATCAAAGTAAACGGATAATCGAGAAAGTACACTATTTTGAATTTATTTATTTTTTTTTATCTTTGTGTGTATCAATGTTTTACCCACGTATTGAACATGTGGTTTCTGTCTAGTTCTATGGTGCTGAAAAAATTGTGGAATGTATCAGCTTGTAATCAAATATTTGTAAAAGAGACCCGATCTGTGTGTTGTGGCTGAGGGAGATACATGTTGGTTTTCTTCAAGCTTCACGGTCAATTTTCAAAACCCACAAGCACTATTTGCTGGCCTATAAGTCATTCATAGCGCTATAGCAGAGCTGGTGGGGCTTCATCTCACCCACTTTTTGCCGGAGCTGAGAACTAAACAGAAGACGAAATTTTTCATCTCGTCCTCAGCATTTTTCAAACTTTTTTTTTTTTACTGCCACCCACAGTTGTTTACGGATCTACAATTCAGTCAGTTAAGTGCCATACGTGATACACGCTTGGGCGATCATGTCTCAAAAGAGACATGACTGATTGAGCAGAAGATTATCCCGCAGTAGGTTGCCATTGCTTTCTGCGGCAAAGTGGTTGCCAGCCAAGGCCATAGAACCCAATTTGTCCTGTTATTTGACTCTTACCTAAAGAGGGAAGAGAATTATTATATTATTAAGTAGTAATTAGTGGGGGATCAGTCTATTACTTCATAACCATATAAAACTGATCCCACACTTTATGACTAGTAGGAACCTTTATCATGAGTCCAACTATTATATTCAGTCAGTCAGTTAAGTGCCATACGTGATATACACTTTGGGCGATCATGTCTCGAAAGAGACATGACTGAGTGGGCAGAAGATTATCCCGCAGTAGGTTGCCATTGCTTTCTGCGGTAGACTGGTTGCCGACCAAGGCTATAGAACCCAATCTGTCCTGCTATTTAACCCATAACTGGAAGGAAGAGACAGATTAATACATCCTATCTACATTACAAGAATTTAAAATCCCTTTTTTTGTGTTGGTATTATATAAATTTGTATTATATAATTTTCTCTATTTTTCTTTTCCTCTTTTTTCTTTTCTTTTTCTTTTCCCAGTTTATGTATCTCTATCTATTCTTTTCTTTCTACGCTCCTTAGCTGGCATTTGTTATGACAGCTGTCTGGCATGATTTTTTGTTTTTTTTCTTTTTCCCTTATTTTAATTTCTTCTTCCTTTCGCCCTTCATCTCTCCTTTAACTCTTTGCCTGTCTGCTTCGTTTTTCTCCTCCTTTCCTGGTTCCTTTTCACCCACTTTCATTCCAGTAACACGATTAATTTTTTTATTTCTTAACACAGATGTGATCTAAAAGTCCTTTTCAATGATCGAGTCTTGAATCCATTTCGCCGTCTCTCTTTTTCCCCCTTCTTCTCTACTCTCCGTATCAATGTCTAGACGACAATCTTCTGACATAACCTACTCCCACTTTTAACTCCCTTTCCATTGTTCTTTCTTATTTCTTTAATTTTTCCTTCATTAGCGTAAACTTCCGGTGCATGAATTTCTTTTTGAGTGACCTTCCGTTATATGAATTTTGTCTTGTATTTGCATCATAAAGATTTTGTCTCTGAAGAAGCGAGGATTCCTCGCTGAAATGGCTCTACGACATATGGAATTTTTCGGAGTTTTATTTGAAAATATGCATATTTGGCTATGTAAATAGATAATACTATATACATAGAGCCCTCTACCTGGATCATTTTTAATATTAATAAGGTTAATATTGATAGGATGTGTCTTAGGATTTTACTTACATGTATTTTGGTTATATATATATATATATATATATATATATATATATATTGGTCATAACTACGTAAAAACGGCTTGGTGGTAAATCCCAAAGGATTCTATAAGTATTTGACATGATCCGTCCAGTGTGCTCTAGTGACTTTATTTATCTAATTTAATTTATTTATTTTCTTTTCTTTTATATTTATTTATTTATAATTGATTTTTTTAATTTACAAACATAATGTTTTTGTCACGACAAAGAAGATGGGTGGTTAATTTAACCTTTGAAATGGTCATCCGATATAAGAAAATTTTAATATATAATGATGCATTGATATATTGATGCATGTTTCATTAAATAATATAGTAAAGTTTTGTCTTTATTTTATGTAATTTGTTTTCATATTGTCTGATAAGCTTAATAGCATTATCATTAAATGAAGAAAGAAAATCACAATATTGAAACATAATTTTTTATAATCTAATCTAAGCTTTCGGCTTACATAAGCCATTTTCAAAGATGTCAATTACATTATAATGTAACAATTCACAGACAAACAATAATGACAGTCTGTTTTTGTTTACATGGAAGATTTCCAAGCAACAACAAACGTGCATACAAGACGCTGGAAGCGAATATCTCACATGACCACGTGAGAGTGAAAACAATAAATATTAATGATGGGAAGCCATTGGAATAAACTAATGGCTTCTGTTATTAATTATTGGCATTTAAGAATATCTGTGGAGATTTCATAGTTTATTTTGTTCAGGCTAGGTTTGTTTATTGTTTTTATGTTTAAGTATTGTTGTGTTTTCAACGAGGGTTTTCCGGAATTGTGTATGTGGCCAGGCATGTTGTTTAAAATGCCTAAAAATGTTAGAATTATTGTTCAAATCTAGTGTCAAGCGTCGTGAAAGTGAGTTTGTGGTGTGACCAATATAAATATTATTTAATCCATTGGAGATACAATCTCCCAAAGGGCAATTGAATTTGTAAACTATGTTGGTTTAATGCAAATCGCTAACCGGGAGAGAAAAATCATTGCGAAAAATTGAGTTGGATATACTAGATTTAGAGTAGAATATAATTAACTTAATTTTTTTGCTAGGATCTGTTGTATATATAAACATGAGTATAATTATACTTGTCTAGAAAACCTTCCTCGAAAACTATCGAACGAAGGAAAAAAATGGAAAAAAAAGGAATATATATATATATATATATATATATATATATATATACGTGATTATAATCATACTCGTCTCGGAAACCTTCCTCGAAAATTATCGAACGAAGGTAAAAATGGTTGCGAAAAAAGAAAGAGCTTAGGGCATGAAAGACAGTCAAAAGTGTTCGGACCGAAATCAGCACGAAGCCCAAAGAAAAAAACCGGGCACGAGTAACTATTTAACAGAAAGGGCTCAATACAAAGGTAGAGCGAACTAAATAGCTGGCTTTCCCTGACAATTCGTTTAGGAGAAACCTAGGTAGGTTAGTCTAGCTCATTAGGTGTTATATATATATATATATATATATATATATATATATATATATATATATATATTAAAAAAGGATTAATTCAAAGATGTTGAATGGCCATTTCGATATGAAGATCCCCACGGGGGACAACACATCACCTCAGCAACAGAAAAATCAGAAAAAAATCAGAAAAATTTTTCTGTTGCTGAGGTGATGTGTTGTCCCCCGTGGGGATCTTCATATCGAAATGGCCATTCAACATCTTTGAATCAATCCTTTTTTAATATATATTTGCTCTGTAATATTTTATTACATGGAGCTCTCTTCCTGTATCATTTTTTAATATTAAAATAAAATTTTTAATATTAATTAGGATCGGGTTTTTGGGAATTTACCTTCCTGCTTTTTTCCCTTGGATTGAAGTATCTGAATTAATATATATATATATATATGATACGGGTGAAAAATGACCGATTATTTATAAGTGCTGTGCAACATTTAAAGTTAGTTAAATAACTAAGGATAAATCAGAAGAAAATTGAATGCATGGTCATGAGCAAAAAGAGGAGCCCAAAATGCTCACTATAGGGTCTAGGTACTAAAGTCACGCAGGTAAACGAATTTAAATACCTGGGAAGTGTTCTAACAAAGGACGGAATGTGCGACACCGAGATCCGAAGACGTATTGGCATGGCCAAGGACGCATTTCAAAAACTGAGTAGAGTATTGAGAAACAGGAAAATTTCGTTTGAACAAAGAAATTAGTACTGGATTCTTTTGTGATACCCGTCCGCCTTATATGGCAGTGAATTCTGGATAATCTCCTCAAAGATGAAGGAAGGGCTCGAAGCAACAGTTTAAATTAGGTATGAAATACCGTAAAATATTTTGTTTATTGAAAATATTAGTTTTAATCTATTAGCTTGAAATTAAAGCTAAAGTGAAAATATTAAGAAAGATTTTTCACTGATAGAATATCATTTATTGTGGAGGTATCGACATTGGAGTGGTACCGACATTGGAGTGGTACCGACATTGGAGTGGTACCGACATTGGAGAGGTACCGACATTGGAGTGGTACCGACATTGGAGTGGTACTGACATTGGAGAGGTACCGACATTGGAGTGGTACCGACATTGGAGTGGTACCGACATTGGAGAGGTACCGACATTGGAGAGGTACCGACATTGGAGTGGTACCGACATTGGAGAGGTACCTATATTGATTTATTTCTATTTTTATATGCATATAAATGTTTATCGATCTTATTTCTCAAAAATATCGACGAGTAAAGAGCAAAGTTTTAAAAAAATCGTATATTTAACATAAGAATCTGATGTATTTGCCACCTGTTTCAGAATCTGATTAAGCACCCATCTCCCGAATTTTAACATCTGATTTAACTTCTGCTTTGTTTTGTGGCACACTTCAGATATACAGAGCTGTTTTTCTTTACTTTTAAATATAAATGAGCGTTTCATATATTGTAAAATGTAACACAAATCCCATATCCGACCAATTCCATATCCGGAGTCATTGCAGCTAGCTATGCTTCAGTGTACCAATTTTTTTGTTTTTCAGAAATTCAAACGATATTACAGCAAAAACGCATGAATGTTGTATTGCAGTGGCTATCGGCTCAAAAAGAAAATTCCTTGAGCCCAGTTCGAAATCCAGCTGAATTCCTTGCATTCACTTACGCGCAAATGCCATTAGGAAAGATATTACTCCATCTCTTCTCCCTCCAAGTATGGGTTAAATAGCAGGCAGATTGGGTTCTGTAGCTAATTGTGCTGCAGTGGCTATCGGCCCAAAAAGAAAAATCCTTGAGCCAAGTTCGAAATCCAGCTAAATTCCTTGTATCCATTTACGCGCAAATGCCATTAGGAAAGATATTACTCCATCTCTTCTCCCTCCAAGTATGGGTTAAATAGCAGGCAGATTGGGTTCTGTAGCTAATTGTGTTGCAGTGGCTATCGGCTCAGAAAGAAAAAAATTTGAACCGTGTTCGAAATCCAGCTAAATTCCTTGCATTCATTTACGCGCAAATACGATTAGGAAAGATATTACTCCGTCTCTTCTCCCTCCAAGTATGGGTCAAATAGCAGGGCAGATTGGGTTCTGTAGCCTTGGCTGGCAACCAGTCTACCGTAGAAAGTAATAGCAACCTACTGTGGGAAAATATTCTGCTCAATTAGTCTAGACTTTTCGAATCATGATCGCCCAAGCGTGTATCACGAATGGCACCACCTAACCGACTCACTCACAACGCGATGGATAAAAAAAAAAGACTACACATATTATTACCGTTTATTCATATATTAATCTACTGATAAATAAGATAGATAGATAATTTAGGCCATAAGTAATGAATGAGTTATATTTATTTCAAACAAAAACTGCCTTGTATAATTTTAAAAAGAACAACATCAAACGATAAACTAAAACTATATGTTGCACTCTTGTGACTCTTTGTCGCTCTCTAAAATATCTTTACCGTTTCTGCCTTTGTCGTTCAATATTATTCCTTACCAGAAATTAGTGGAAAATAGTTTCCAAAGAGTGAGCTAAAGGAAAAGTAGAGATAGTAGGAACTACAAATCGAGGGACCGAGTTCGAATTCCAGTTGAATTCCTTGCATTCACTTACGCACAAATACTCTTGGGGAATGTATTAATCCGTTTCTTCCCTCCAGTTATGGGTTACATAATAGGACAGATTGCGTTCTATAGCCTTGGTTGGCAGCCAGTCTACCGCAGAAAGCAATGGCAACTTACTGCGGGATAATCTTCTGCCCGGTCAGTCATGTTTTTCGGGACATGATCACCCAAAGCGTGTATCGAGTTTGGCGCTTAACTGACTGACTGAATATAATAGTTGAAAACATGATTAAAGCTTCTACTGGGCATAAAGTGGGGGATCATATTTATATTGTTATGAAGTAATAACTGATCCCCCACTAATTACTACGTAATAATATAATACATCTCTTCATCCTCTAGCTATCAGTCAAATAACAGGACTAATCCATTTCTTCCCTCCAGTTATGGGTTAAATAGCAGGACAGATTGGGTTCTATACCGTTGGACGGCAACCAGTCTACCGCAGAGAGCAATGACTACCTACTGCGGGATAATCTTCTGCCCGGTCAGTCATGTCTCTTTCGAGACATGATCGCCCAAGTGTGTATAACTTATGGCACTTAACTGACTGACTGACAGATAGTAGACATTTATTTATAAACTACAATAATAATCTGATAATAATTATTGAATACTGCAAATGATTTCTTTTTCTCACTGTAACTCATAAGAAATGAGTCTACAGTTGTTTTTGACATTTTCACTGAAAAAAGTAAAAAAATAAAAAAAATAAAAAAATACAGAAAAAAAAATGCAGCGAACTTTTCAGACATTTTGCTCGTGGATTGAATTACAGTTATATATTGTTGCTATATTATACGTTGTAATGTGGATTTAAATGACAAAGCTTGACTGAATCATTGTGAGACGCACCCAGTATGAGCGCTTGACAACAACTGACGTTTGGCGGGCTCAGGTCGCTCAGCCAGGCTAGAGGAGTGGTGCGCGTGGTCGAACCGATCATGACACCTGTTGCCACGTCATACCTAAATGGCATAGGTCAAATAGGTAAGATGATTTTCTAAGCGTAGCGGAGATGTGTCACAAGACCAAGAGTATGAGGCACCCGGTGAGGATCGAATTCACTATTTAGTCGTAATTGATCTAGGAAGCCAAGCTTGCTTGCTAACCATTACACCACTTCGAGGTGCTCTAGTCAAGTAGGTAAAATTTTTCCGCGCTAAAATCTACGTTGTAAAGAGGTTTTCGATTTTCAGATATTCAGTTATGGGATTGTTAACCTGTACTAATTTATGTCGGTATTTTGTTATATTTTTTCTTTCTCGGACAAAATCAGAACAAATATTTTTGAAATTGTTGCTTAAATTAAAATTTTGTTTGTGCAATATATTACCTTGACCCGACAAAAATATGATTGGCATCAAAGACAGAGAACACAGGCAATAGCCAACAAAGTTATGATCGGCATCAAAGGCAAAAAACACAAGGCAACAACAAATGCTTGAAAGGCAATGACCGACAAAGATATGATCGACATCAAAGGCAGAAAACACAACGTAACAACGAAAGCTTGAAAGGCAATGACCGACAAAGATATGATTGGCGTCAGCTGAACGACAGCGCAAATAATCCGTGAGAATCCGTGAGAATTTTTATTTATATAAGTTGAAGACAGAAAGAGAAGAGATCAGAAAACACACACACACACACACACACAAAGAGAGAGAGAGAGAGAACACTATAACAACTCTCCGTCGGCTTCGTTGTATGTGTGTGGTTCTCTCCGGCTTCCCATTACTACAGTGTCTGTCGTTAATGTCAAGCCTATCGTTGGTAGCCTGTAGCCTGGTAATATATAACATTTGGAACTTAATATCTATCAGTATTTGTGGAAAATACCAATATCAAAAGAGGGTTTATATATGAAATAAGATGTTAAGATATGTATTTCTAGTAAATGGAATCAACGATTTAAAAGTTGCAAATATGGTCATAATTTCCCTTCTCCTCATACACTGTTCATGATCTACATCAATGATCTCCCTCAAGTTGTCAATTCCCAACGAGGTATTTATGCTCATGACATAACCATTTACTCCTGTTTTAGTAGTAAATCCGACAGATGTGACAATGTAAACCTGACTAATACACTTAAAAAAAAAACACAAATCAGTGATTAACTGAGGCAAGAAATGGCTTGTAATTTTAACATCTCCAAAACAACTGCTTTCATTTAACCACCACTTTCTATCTTTCATCTACTTGGTTGATGCTAAACTCCAGGAGAGCAATGTACTACGCCTTTTTGGCGGCAAGGTTTCTAATGATATGACGTGGAGCGGCTACATCGAATCAACTGCTTCTTCTACTGCAAGGGCAGTTGGGTTACTGTGTTGCAATAGAAAATCTTTTTCGCCAGAATTCATCTTACACATTTACCAATCTACCATCCGTCCGTGCCTTGAACACTGCTGCAATATCTGGTCTGGTGCTTTCGCTGTTTATCTCGACATTCTTGACAAAATCCAAAGAAGGATCTGTAATGTAATCGGTCCTAAACAGGTATTTCGTCATCAGTCACTTTCTCACCGACAAGATGTGGCTTCCCTCTGTCTTTTCTACAAATATTTTCATAGTAACTTTTCTGATAGGATATTTTTAGCTGGTGCCTAGACTACATAAACTTTAGCGTGATACTGGATTGGCAAATAGGTCCTAACATTTTCCTGCTGAAATAATCAATTACAACCGCCACTTCTACTCCAACAGTTTCTTTTGTCGCACTTCTTGTCTGTAGAATGCACTTCCTATTTCTTGCTTCTCTTAAAAAATTAAGGAAACCGACATTTACTGTCTTCTTGCATCCTGTTCATTTTTTCTTTTCCTCAATCCTCCCTATTCTAGGATGCCGCTAGTCTCCAAGAGAGCAACACATTGTGCCTCCATGGCCTCGCCCTCTGAAATGACCTCAGATGGAATGACTACATCGAATCCATAGCTGCTTCTCTTGCTAGGAAATTTGAGTCACTGTGTCGGGCTAGGAATTTTTTTTTGTCAGATCCGTTTGGCACATTTATAAATCAACAATTCGTTCGTGTATTGAAGATTGTTACAATATCTGGCCGAGTGCTCCTGCTTATCATCTTTAGTCTCTCGATAAAATCTAAAGAAGAATCTGTAGTATAATAGATCCTGACTTAGCAGTCCGCCTTCAGTGACTTTCTCACCAACGTGACATGGCTTTCTTCTGTCTTTTCAACAATTATTTTCATCGCAACTGCATTGATGTGCGTTTTTCCCTGCCCCCTGACCACATGTACCTACTCATGCTACTGGATTGGTATGAAGATCCCACTCTTTTAACGTTAAAATAATTTAATGTAACCTCTCTTCTACTCTAACAGTTCATTTTCTCACACTTCTGATTGCGAAATTATCTTCTGTATCCATTTTTCTTCGGCATCACCTATACCATGATTTTTTTTCGGTCACTGTAACCCCTTACACACCAGTGGCAGTCCTACTCTCCTTGGGATTATTTAAAAAACTCTCCTCACATATGAGAAGAGACTTGAGGTCGAGTAAATAACGGATGTCGAGAATACCATAGACTGAAAATGTGAGCATCGACAAAGTTTGAGAGAAAATAGAAAGAAAAAGGGATACAATTAGCACCAGAGACAGCGTAAATTTCTAGAACACATAAAAAAGGAAAGAAGATTTGGTAAACTTACCATTCACAAGAATTGTTAAAGGCAAACGAAACAAAGGAAAGCAGAATGTCTTACTTAACAAGCTTGTGTAAATGGTTGGCAGAACATGGATTTGGAGGGATAGCAGAAAAACAAACTTTAGTAAAACCCTCAAAAAACAGAACATTTTGGAGAGCCATGATCACCAAAGACCTGAAGGAACATGGCACATAAAAGAAAAATAAATATTTGAATATAATAGCCTAAGACAAGATAGATATAAGAAAGCAAAGCATAAACTATCTAATGAGCTTCTGTAATTGGTTGGCAGAAAAAACACTCGTACCTTGATTTTTTATTCTCTCACTAAAGACCCTTGAGCATCAGTGGCAGTCTTGCTTTGCTCGGGTTCAGTCAGTCAGTTAAGTGCCATACGTGATACACGCTTTAGGCGATCATGTCTCGAAAGAGACATGACTGACTGGGCAGAAGATTTATCCCGCAGTAGGTTGTCATTGCTTTCTGCGGTAGACTGGTTGCCAGCCAAGGCTATAGAACACAATCTGTTCTGTTATTTGACTCATAGCTAGAGGGAGAAAAAATATTAAGTATTAATTACTGGGGGATCGGTTTATTACTTCATAACAATAGAAAACTGATCCCCCTACTTTATGGTCAGTAGAAGCCTTAATCCTGATTCGAACTATTATTTTCAGTCAGTCAGTTAAGTGTCATACGTGATTCACGTGATCATGTCCCGAAAGAGACATGACTGACTGGGCAAAAGATTATCTCACAGTAGGTTGCCATTGCTTTCCGCGGTAGACTGGTTGCCTGCCAAGGTTATAGAAGCCAGTCTGTCCTATTATTTGACTCATAGCTAGAAGGGGAAGAGAAGTATTATATTATTAAGTAGTAATTAGTGGGGGATAAGTTTATTACTTTAAAACAATATAAAACTGATCCCCTACTTTATTGCCAGTAGTAGCCTTATGTTTCTAACTATTATATTCAGTCTGTCGGTTAAGTGCCATACGTGACGCACGCTTTGGGTGATCATGTCTCGAAAGAGACATGACTGACTGGGCAAAAGATTATCCCGCAGTAGGATTGCTTTCTGCGGTAGACAGGTTGCCCGTCAAGGCTATAGAACCCAATTTGTCCTATTATATAACCCATAACTGGAGGAAAGAGACGGATTAATATATTCCCCAAGGGTATTTGTGCGTAAGTGAATGCAAGGTATTCAACTGGAATTCGAACTCGGCTCCCCGATTTTTCGTTCCAAGCCGATATCCACTGCACTACAACGCACGCCCATTGCTGGTGTTAAATGATTATAAAAATAAAAAAAATTGATGTGCGTTGTGATGCATCGGATATCGGCTCGGAACAAGAAATCGGGGAGCCGAGTTCGAATTCCAGCCGAATTCATTGCATTCACTTACGCGCAAATACCCTTGGGAAAGGTATTAATCCATCTCTTCCTTCCAGTTATGGGTTAAATAACAGGACAGATTGGGTTTTATAGCCTTGGTCGGCAACCAGTCTACTACAGAAAGCAATGGCAACCTACTGCGGGATAATCTTCTGCCCAGTCAGTAATGTCTCCTTCGAGACATGATCGCCCAAGTGTGTATCACGTATGGCACTTAACTGACTGAACCCCTAAGTGCTAGTCGCGTTACCTACTTGCTTAGATGTGAAATGATTAAAACAAAAAAAATTTGTCGAGCAAAATCTGTACCACCCGCAAGGGAACCACCTGGCATCAAAGAAACACTCTTTGGTTATCTTGAAAAATCAATCTGATGAGCTGAGGTTTCCAGTTGAGCGAGCTGTTGGCCAAAGAAATGATCGTGTAGCGATAATAAAACAAGCTTCATTAACATTGTTGGCGAAGGTCAGAGTCAATGTAGAGAATTCCTTCGTGTACAGCTCACGAGGGTTGAATTAAACGGCGCTTCTCCCACACACTGTTACCCCTTCTGATGACCGAATATCAATGGCTCATTAATTTAGGCCAAAGACGAATAACTTTTTCTCATGCATCACTAGTTATAACATAGATAAGTAAATCTTTTGTTTCTATAGAATGTTTTGCTTTTATCAAATTTTCTATCTGGAGTTAGCTCCCTGTAGAAATATTTAAGATTTAAAGAAAGAAGGATATATATATATATATATATATATATATATATATATATATATATATATATATATATATATATATATATATATATATATTGTACACGTTATATATATATATTGTACACGTTGTGGTACAGTGGATATCGGCTCGGAACGAGAAATAGGGGAGCCGAGTTCGAATTCCAGTTGAGTCCATTGTATTCACTTACGCGCAAATACCCTTGGGAAAGGTATTAATCCGTCTATTCCTTCCGGTTATGGGTTAAATAGCAGGACAGATTGGGTTCTATAGCCTTGGTCGGCAACCAGTCTACCGCAGAAGGCAATGGCAACCTACTGCGGGATAATCTTCTGCCCGGTCAGTCATGTCTCTTTCGAGACATGATCGCCCAAGCGTGTATCACGTATGGCACTTAACTGACTGACTGACACGCAAGTACACGCACATATATAAATATGTTTATGGAGTTAATAAAACTGTGCTCAATGTAATATAACAGTGCATATATATATATATATATATATATATATATATATATATATACTCTTAAATATACGAGACAATAAATGTCTATTATGTTTAACCATGAGCCGTTCTAAACATCGTATTTTGGCTTTAATTTCAGGTAAAATAAAAACAAAAATTCTCCAACATTTGGATAATTTTTTATTAAGTTTCTAAGCTTTCGGCTTACGTGAGCTTTCGGCTCACATGAGCCATCTTCAGAGAGGTTACAGGGACATTAACATAAAAACATCCACCATCAGAGACGATTTTATCTGGTGTTGGCATAAAACTTTACTAGGCAACGATAACAGTTACCAAAAATGGTAAACGAAATTCGTAAATTTGTAATGCAGTTCTATGACGTCACACGAGCTCGAAATGATAACAGAACCATATATTTAAATGCAATGTAATGTGTTATGACCAGATTTAAGCGTGATTTTATTAAGTGTGGGTTGTTTGGATTTAATGTGGATGGCCTCCAATATGTCATGTGAGCCGAAAGCTTAGAACCAACTTAATAAAAAATTATCCAAATGTAGGAGAATTTTTGTCTTTATTTTCATATGAAATTACAGTCAAAATACGATGTTTAGAGCGGCTCATGATTAAACATAATAGTCATTCATTGTCGCTTATATTTAACAGTATATATTTAGAAAATTATCTCCTGCCTAGATACACTATACCATGCCTTCACGAAACTTCGAAATCGGCATGACTGAAAGAACACTTCTCACCTAAGTAAAGAAACTTCCTCACATTAATTCTATTAACGCTCTATCTTAATATCGAACACTTTATGACAAAACCTGCTCGCCAAAAATAGCCTTCCTATCAGTAAACTACTGGAAAAAAAAACAGCAAATTTGGTAGTAAGCATCACTACAATTTAACAGTATATATATATATATATATATATATATATATATATATATATATATATATATAGGGTGTCCCAAAAAATGCATTCACATTTTAAATAATTGTAAACTTGGTGTTTATTATTTCAAAAATATAAAAATATCTGCAAGTATCATTTTATTGTTTTTTTTACTGCGTTTTGACTATATTTTAAATAATTGTAAATAGCCAATAATTAAACTGTGTTTATTTTGCAGATTCAATCCCGGAATACAATAATGACAGTCAATGTTTGTACATTTTTTGGGACACCCTATAGTGACGTAAATTAATAAATATACATATGAGGAGAGTGTACATATGTATAGTGTTATTATTCAAGTATTAATTAAACAGTGCTCAATGTATGAACAGAGCTGTATGATATATATATATATATATATATATATATATATATATATATATATGCATATTATCCTACGTCTATGCCGTTACTCGGAGTTTCATGCATTCTGCAATTATCAGGTGCATATTTTAAAATGACGGTTTAATAAATATGAATTTAAATTCACTCGATGTTCATGGGAAATAGATTTTATGGAGTTAAGTTACCGCTTTGAAATATTCTACGGTTACATGTGGATAACATATTTAGGGTCAAACAAAGATACTTTTAAGACCAGATGGTTCAATCACAGATTTACATTTAAACTAGAAAACTAAAAAACTGTACAAAATACTATTTAATGTTGGCTGTTACCCTTGTATTATAACTGATTCCATAATTTTGAGTCGTTCTTTGCCCTGTGTTCTACGATGTGCGTTCAGGTGACTTTTTCAAGAGAGACAATTATTAATTTAAAAAATGTTCAAAATTCTTATCGCTTTCAAAATAGGATCTTTTAATTTCAATCTACTCCAGGAAGACCCTGTAAAAGTCATCCAAAGTGAAATTGTCTAGGACTCTTGTCACAGCCTTCTTCATTTTTTTTTTAATCATTTCACCCCGAGCAAGGCAGAAACGCCACTGATGTGCAGGGGGTTACATAAATGTAAAAAGATTAATTAGAAAAGAGTGAGGAGTACAAGCTAGTTAGAAAGGGACAATAGAAAGCTGAGAAAGCAGGTGCGATGACAGATACATAGGTGGAGAGAAAGGGAGGGTTATACAGGGGAGGGGAGAGAGCTAGAGGCCAGTGGTTAGTAGATGAGTATTAACTTTGCATTTAAATTTCTGGAAGTTGTAGCCGTCAGGAAAGCAAGAATACGGGAGTGAGTTCCACAGGCGGGAAGTGCGAGAGAGGAAGCTGCAGGAGTAGAATTGTCGTCTGCATTTGGCTAACCTGACTGTGAACGGGTGGGACCCAGTTGCCAGTCTGGTTGCACGGGTAAACACCTGTTGAGGAGGCATCAGTGACTTAAGCTCATCCGAGCAGAAGCCATGAAAGTATTTATAGAAGAGACAGAGAGAGGCCACATTTCGACGATGGGAAAGTGGCTGCAGTCGAGTCGCCAGATCAGTACCTATCACATTACAGACTCTCCTTTGGAGCTTGTCAAGAACATTGAGGAGAACGGCAGGGGCACCTTACCATAAATGGCAGCAGTACTCCATGCACGGACGGATGGTTGACTTGTATATATGCAGGATGGATTCAGGTGGAAAAACCATCCTGGATCGACATAGTGATCCAATCTTCTCAGTCTTTTGAAAACGATTGTCCCTGACTATTAACGCTCTCGTCTGCCGATTGAGCACTCTGGATAAATGGTAAACTTTAAAAAGCAGTAGCTACTCGCAGCTATTTACGCATCGTTCTTCAGCACTGAATTGAACACTGTTGGTTACTGATGTGTATTTACATTGTGTTTTGGACCATCAACCCTAACTGTACCTTTTTAACGACATTTATCCCTTTTTAAATCGTCACTCTTCCGGATGTAACAGAGACGTTGTTATATAAATATATAGAGCTGTAATTCATTTATTGTACCTATTGGAGTAATTTCGTCTGTCACTATATTCATGATCAAGAATTGCATGTTATTAGAATTGCGTCTTAAGCGAATCCTGCCGTTTCTTAATCTGCTGAAAGCAATTTTAAGTCGCTCAGCGTGACGTCATCTACAACTGTCAAACTGAAGTCATAAGAGATTTTTTTTTAAATACATACTTCAACAATATACAATCTCCGATGGAGAAATATACCCTATTTAATGTTGGCTGCTACCCTTGTATTATAGCGGATTCCATAATTTTGAGTCGTTCTTTGCCCTGAGTTCTACGATGTGCGTTCAGGAGACTTTTTCAGGAGAGACAATTATTAATTTAAAAAATGTTCAAAATTCTTACCGCTTTCAAAGTAAGATCTTCTGATTTCAGTGGACTTGTTATAGCACTCCAGGAAGACCTTATAAAATCTTCCAAAGTGAAATTGTCTAGGACCTTTGTCACATCCTTCTTCATCTTCTCAGTGTCTTCAAAACGATTGTCCCTGACTATTTACGCTCTCACCCATCGATTGAGCACTCTGGAGAAATGTTAAACTTTAAAAACTGAAGTCATACGTTCATTTTTTAAAAATACATGCTTCAACAATATACGATATCCTATGGAGAAAGATACCCTATTTAATGTTGGCTGCTATCCTTGTATCATAACGGCTTCCAGATTTTAAAGTATTTCTTTAAAGTCCTACACATTTTGGTTCTGTCTATCTTGAGAAAATCCAAAGAAGGGTCTGCAATATAATCGATTCTGACTTGCATCGCGACTTTAGTCACTTTCTTACTGACGGGACGTGGCTTCCCTCCGTCTTTTCTACAAGTATTTTCATGGCAACTGTTCTGACGAGTTATTTTTCTTGATGCCTCGACCCTATGAATTTAAGCGCGCTTATAGTTATAAAGGTAACCGCTACTTCTACTCTAACAGTTTCTTTTCTCGCATTTCCTGTCTGTGGAACTCTCGTCCGTTTATTTGCTTCCCTGATAGCTACAATCTTCATAAATACAACGCCAGCTGCCATCTTTTATCTCTTTGAATCCGGTTGATCTTTCATCCCTTCTTCAATAATCTCTGTGCCCAGTCCTTTCTCTCACTGTAACAACCCCCGACTCCTGGACACTTGTGGCGGTCTCGTATTGCTTGGGGTGAAATGATTAAAAATATATATCCGGTTTCTTGTTCCCTCGGCCTTCTGGTCCTATTTCCGGTTTAATTCTGCTGCGCACTCTGTTCATCAGAATTTGACTGGTAAGTTTTTTTTTTATATGGCCCATTAGGTTGATTGCAATAGATTTCACATTCGTTTGCTCATGACTTCTTAGGCAGAGCCATGGAAATGGATCTACTTCGCTCTTCCAATATATCACCACTGTTGCATATTCCATTTCGTATGTTAATGCATAAATCATCCTAGGCTGCTAGTAGGTTGAATAAGTTGAAAAGTCCGGTAAGAAGACACATGCTTGTTCTACACTCATTTGTATTTTTGTGTATTTACTGAATTTATTTTCAACTCATATGCTACTGGTTTGCTCCCAATATATGCTCTGGATTCCTTTAATGTATTTTTGAAATAAATAAAACTCACCTAGTAGTTCAAGTAGTTCTTTGTGACATACTTTATCAAATATTTTTACTGAAACACTGGTTCTCACCAAAGTTAAGCAATGCCAAACCAGGGACATTACTTAGATGGGTGACACTTAAAAATACCATGTGTTGTAAGACTGAATGAGTGGGTGGTGCAATAATTAACGGTCCGGAACTGAAAATCGGGGATCCTAGTTCCAGTTCCTGTCGAGTTCGTTATATTCACTTACGCACAAACGGTCTTGGGAAAAGTATGAATCGACGCGTTCTCCCCCCAATTATGGGTGAATTAGTAGAACTTACATCAGTAAAGTTTTGTTATTTTCTAAAAAAATCTTACAATCATTAAATATTTTTTGGGCTTTAAATCTATATATATATAAGCCAAGATGTTTATGTGCATGTGTCTGTCTGTCTGTCCTTTATACAAATCCACAATTTTTATCCAAATCTCACCAAACCTCACACAAATATTCTTTAGGCTTCCGGTCAGGTCATGGGATACTTTTTTTTTCCCGATTTCTCCCCGATATCGGAAATCGATACACCGATATCGGATCAGGCTTAATCAAGATCAGGATGTTAGCCCTTTTATTGTGGTTCTTGCTGCAGAATTTGCTCTAACTTAATAAAATTATAGTTTTTAGTCTCAAACATTAGTAGATTTTCTCAGACGACTCATTGTCCCCGATATGAGAAATTGATACCCCTTATATTCTATCAAATCTGATAAAAAACCGATATTCAGCCATCAATATGGCTCATTTTCTCCAATTTTACTCCCAATGGGTAAGATGTTTTCATGGACTTACTTAGGTTAGTTTATCCTTGGATGACTTATTTGACTCCGATATTGGAAATTGACACCCCGATATCCTATCGGGTCTGATCAAAATCAGGTTTTTAGGCCTTTTATTTTGGTTTTTGCTCTAAGTAGGTATAATTATAGTTTTTAGTCTCAGCCATGATACCATTTACTCAGAGGACTTATTTAGCCTTCAACATTCAGTTTGCGACAGAAAACTTATTTGACATCGATACCGGAAATCAAAAATTACATCTATTCATTTTTCTTTCAATCTACGGTTTCGCTTTGACTGGAAACAACTATTGCTTTAGAGTCTTTCATGCCAACGTCTAAAGAGTCTGAGATCCAGAAACATGGATTAGTTTTAAAGTTTTCATTACACCCGAGCAACACCGGGATATACTGCTAGTAGGGTGCTAAGCCGTAAAAACAGATCAACCAAATGCTTTTATAAAATCTATAAAACATTTTCTATCTGTATTTGCATTGCTCTTTCTGTTATTATGATGAACATAAATATCACATTATTTGTTCCAAATGTTTTAACAAACCTGCACTGTTCTTATTCTACTCCCGTTTTACACAGAAATCCCAAACTTTTTTTTTTTGTTTCATTGCTCCTTTTCACATGGAAAAGATTTTTACTGTCCCTCTGTATAGTTTATTTATGATTATGGTCCTGGTGTTTTAAGGTTAGTATCACAAGTGTCGACAAAACATTAAACAATTTTTGATCATAATTATAAAATTATAGAAGAATAGACACTAAGAGCAAATAAAAAAAGTTCAGCGAATATTTTTCGGTTTTTCTTGGTCTTTTCCCATCTGATTAATAGCCGAAAAATATTATTCTGTCTAAAAAACTATTTAATGTCAGTTAGTCAGTTAAGTGCCATACGTGATACACGCTTTGGGCAATCATGTCTCGAAAGAGACATGACAGGCTAGGCAGAAGATTATCCCGCAGTAGGTTGCCATTGCTTTCTGCGGTAGATTGGTTGCCAGCCAAAGCTATAGAACCCAATCTGTCCTGCTATTTAACCTATAACAGGAGGGGAGAGACGGATTAATACCTTTCCCAAGGGTATTTGTGCGTAACTGAATGCAATGAATTCAACTGGAATTCGAACTCGGCTCCTCGATTTTTCGTTCCGAGCCGATATCCACTGCACCACAACACACATCCTAACTATTTAATGACTCTTCTCAAAACTATAAAAAACACTAAAATATTCGTTATGTGCAAGGATATTTGTATTTTTTCTAGAAAAGTAACACATTTATTACCAATTAATAAGCTCCCCGATTTGTCTTTCTCCGAACGACATATCAGGGAGCCGTGTTCGAATTTCAGTTCAATTCCTCTCATTCACTTACGCAAAAATACCCTTGGGAAAGGTATTAATCCGTCTATTCCCTCCAGTTATGGGTTAAATAATAGGACAGATTGGGTTCTATAGCCTTGGTGGGAAACCAGTCTACCACAGAAAGCAATGTCAACCTGCTGCTATCTTCTGCTCAGTCAGTCATGTCTCTTTTGAAACATGATCGCCCAACACGTGTATCACGTATGGCACTGACATAATGGATTTGCGTTGTGGTGCATGAAATATCGGCTCGGGAGGAGAGTTCGAATTCCAGTTGAATTCTTTGCATTCACTTATGCAAAAATACCCTTGGGAAAGGTATTAATCCCTCTATTCACTCCAGTTACAGGTTAAATAACAGGAAAAACATTTAACTGACTTTTATAGCCTTGGCTGGCAACCAGTCTACCGCAGAAAGTAATGGCAACCTACTGCGGGATAATCTTCTGGCTAGTCATTCATGTCTCTTTCGAGACATGATCGCCCAAGCGAACTTCCCGTAACACACACACACACACACACACACACACACATATATATATATATATATATATATATATATGATACTAGATAGACGACTCGGTTTTATTTTTGAACTTGCTAGATGCAATCGTCATTTCTACTCCAACAGTTTCTTTTGGGACATTGAAGTTGTTGTGGCTTGCTGGGCCAGGAAGACACGGAAACAAAGAAGGTAGACTCAAACAGTGTATTAGAATAACAAGAACATATATATACAAAATAAGAAAGTTAGCAGTTAACAATTAGAAGTGTACGTCCGAACGGTATAGTTACGCTGCGTCTCGACTGTCTCTAGATTGCCTCAGCTCCGTTCTAACTGCGTCCCAGATGTCACGCAGGTTAGTATTATATGGAGGAGGAAGAGTCCATTCGACAGTAGAATAGGGCATCATAACAGAATTCAAAATCCAGTCAACACACACTGTTTCATTCGTCATCGCAATCTTTAAGCCTGATGATCGCGTTTCAGTGTGTTGACGCTTTATTTCTAATAGGAAACATTTTAAGTCATACATCTAGAGTCTGCTGCTAGGAAGTTCGGGTCACACTGTCTGGCCAGAATTTTTTCTCGTCAGAATCCATTTTGCACATTTATAAATTTGCCATTCGTCTGTGCATCGCATCTGTTCGAGTGCTCTTGCTATTCATCTTGAGGTTCTTGACAAAATCCAAAAGAGGATCTGCACTTTAATTGATTCTGACTTGGCAGCTCGACTTCAGTTACTTTCTCACTAACGAAGTGTAGCTTCCCTCTGTGTTTTCACGGCTTCTACTATGATGAGCTTCTTTCTCTTGTGACCCTGACCCCATGAATTTACACGTGCTACTAGATTGGCATGAAGGTCCCACCCTTTTACCGTCAAAATAGTTAAACGTAACCGCCGTTTCTACTCCAACAGTTTCTTTGCTCGCACTTCCCATCTGTGGAACTCTCTTCTATATAATTGCTAACCTGATAGATACAATTTAAAGTCAACGTAAATTGCCATCTTCTACCTCACCAACTCCCATTCACACCTCATCCTTTCATCAGTATTCTCTATACATTGTTTTCAATCTGTGTGTGTGTATGTGTGTGTGTGTGTGTGTAAGCCCCTGAGTACCATGGCCGTCCTGCCTTGCTTGGTGGGAAATGATTATAAAAATCTTTGCAGTCTTTTCCACTCCCTGTAACCCACCTGCATCCTAGTGGGATTGTCGCCTTGCTTGGGGGTAAAATGATTAAAGACAATATATATATATATATAGATAGATAGATAGATAGATAATGAAAGGACTGAGATAGATAGATAGATAGATAGATAGATAGATAGATAGATAGATAGATAGATAGATAGATAGATATGAGCTTTCTCTTTTTCTATCTGTAAGTTGCCGTACATTGAAGGGGATTTTAAAAATGTTTTTTATTTAATGCTTTTGGCGTTAAAAACTAATCTGCTGTACGTACCGGTCTGATAGCAACCAAACTATCCTAATGCTGCTATGGCTCCATTCCTATGACGGTCACTATAACAATCTTGTTGTGAAACCTTGTATTCAGCGACCCAACTTTTGTACGAAATAATGTGATTAAATGTCAGCGGTCAAGTTCACCTGACTATGATCCGATGAAAGATCCATGTGAATTGCTTACACGCGCATTGAATACTTTGGCAACACGATTAAGCAATCGATTCAATAT